>CALNHX010010010.1:0-44186 GCA_940337035.1 Agriotes lineatus
AAGTTAAATATAAGATAACTATATAAGCAAAATTTTTTTGTAAAAACTTACAATAACCCTTAAGCAGCTCAAGAGGTGTTTTAATATAAAAAAAATTGTTTTTTTATGTGTATAGACTTGATAGTAGCTATTTATAAGTTTATTTAATATTTCCTACTGTCATATTTATGTTAGATAATATGTAAAAATCAAATTTATTTAAATCTTACACTTAATTAATCTTTTTTTTAAAATAATTTTTTTTGCAATAAAGAAAGAGGCTTAGTTAACTTATTATTTTGATAATATGAAAAAAATAGTGGCATGTCTATAAAAGGTATTAAGACAAACTAAAAATTTTTATTTTGTAACAAATTTTTTATTTGAAATACAATATACTATTGTATAAGACTTTATTTTATTTATTTTATTACTATATTTTTCTATCATAGAGTTAGCACTTTTGATATTAATGCATAATCAAGTAAATTATACTAGTGCATACTTAAAGCTATAAAAAAAAGTTTGTTTGTATAAACAATAGGAACTAAATTTGGTATATAGTAAAAAAAAATTAAAGATTTTTAACTTCAAATCTAAAGTAGACTTGACAATTATACTAATAAAACTACACTTAAAAGATAAGTTTAATTTTTGGGTGCAATGTTTAGTAAAAAAAAAGTTTACTTACTTAACTAATTTAAAAAAGTTGTGATTATAAAAAATTTGTTTTAAATAATAAAAAATTAAATAATTAATAAAGCTTATAAAAAGCTTCAAATAGTTATTAATTTTTAATATATATAGAGCAAGTTTAATTAAAAGAACAAATGCTTATAAACAAGGTAAAAATTTTTTTTTATTATAAAAGATCCAAGATAGTATAAAAATTAGAAAAGATAGAATTGCACTTTAATTACTTATAATTTTTTAACAAAATTGCACAAATAAGCAAAGCTTGGCTTATTTTATTGTAAACAGGCAGATATTTCAGTTTTGTAACATTATAAGAAATTGATTTAATCAAGTTTTAGTGCTATAAAAGCATTTTTAGGTAGTTTAGTTTTATAGACAACATTTAAGTAGGCAGAGTACTTAATAAATTTATGACTATTATTGTGTACTAAATTAATTCTAGTATAAGTTTTTTTATATAAATTATATGGCAAATTTGTCATTAAAAAGTTATTACATATTATAATTTTCTATAACCTAAGATCTAAACAGCATAACAATAGAAATTTCTCTCTTAAAGTAATAATTTCTATTAACAATTAAAAATTTGACTAAATTCATTTTAAATTTCAGATATATGGGCAATATACATGAAGTTTTACTAAAGAAAACTTAAATCATTATCTATGATAATTATAATCTGTTAGTTAAATAATAAAATTAAGACATGCTTAGAGAAAGTAAAATTTTAGCTTCTAACTGCTTGAGTTTTTTATAATCTGGTGTTGCATAGCACAAGCATATCACTTTATAACCTTAGAGACAGTCAAAATCTGGTTGTAAAATATGTACATCTTATAAATAATTAAAAAGTATTGTTTTTGTTAAAAAGTAACTTTTGTAATATCTCATATTTTTATGATATTGCATTAAGCTTAGGTGTCTTGCTTATCTTAAGACAGATAATTAAATATTAGTTAATAAAACTGATTTAAATTTTCTTATATATTTTTTTGCAAATATACTTTTATTTATCAATAAGTTAAAGCAGAGATAAAAGTTTGTAAAAAAATTATTGCAAAACTGCAAGTTTAGTATAGTTAAAAGTATATATATAAATCAATAAATAAATTCTTTAGCCACTAAAAAAATAATGTTTTCTACATTATATCAAATATAGTTTATTTATAAATAATTACTAAAAAAGCTTATTATAAAAAGCCGCTTGTCAAGCATTAACATTTTTTTTAAATCTAGCAATTAATACACTATGTATAATTTGGTTTGTTATATGAGACTTACTATAGAAGAGAATGCTAATATTAGATTTTTATGAACTTGTTTGATAAAAAAAAAATGATGCTTTTACATATTAGATGTTGTAATGTATATTTATTTTTATATATCTAAAAAAAAAATAGGCTAAGAATTTTTAATTTTTATTTGTTTAGACTTTAATTTTTAATCAATTTATATTTAAATGTTTTATTAAAAAATTTAGGTGTTTAAAACACCAAGTCTAAGTATACAAACTACATAATTTTATAATTTTAATAATAATATAAATAAAGCAGAAAACTTGGTAAATTTTTGTCATTTTTTGACTATAATAAATAAATAGATATTATAATAATAAAAACTTAATATTTTGTTAACCAATTTGCTCATCAAATTTTATATAGTATTTAAAAAGTCTTTTATTGATTTTGCGCTATTAATATATTAATTTTAAAAATAAGCATCTAAATTTTTTAAATATAGCATTAAGATATGCTTTTAATACTACAATTAGAATATATATAAATTGATATAGTAATTTTGTCAACTAGTTTTTATCAGATATTAATAAAAAAATTGAAATAGCTATTTAATCATTTATTTACTTATTATTTAAATATTAATGTTATAGAATAAATTATAATTCAAGTAGAAATTAAATACTTAACATTTAATTTTTAATATAAAAAAGGTATTTTTGTAGATTATAGTATTATTATAGTTAACAAGAATAAGAAAACAATTTATAACAATAAAGTTTATATATCTCTCATTCATCTAGTAAAATAGATAAAAACATCAAAATAAAATGGATCTTTTGATACTATTTTAAATTGATAAAAAAGTTTAATCTAAGAAGCTAATTAGTTTACTTATTGTAATAAAAAAAATTTAGTATCATATTATATCTTTAAATTTTTAAATTCATTTAGCTGTTTTTAGATAAAATTATCATATAACTGATTTAGATAAAAAAAATCATAAATTAATCATTTTGGTGTTTACACTTATACTTTATAGGTAATAAAGTTTTATCTGTTTAATTTATACAATAAAAAGCATAATTGGTTTTAGAAAACTTTTAATTTTCCTGTTACAAAAACCTACACTCTAAAATCAAATTTTTTTAACTATAAAAAAATTCTCTACTTACTTAAATGTTATTACTATTCAAAAACAATATCTGCAGTGGCCAGGCTAATATGCTTTTTACTTTTGTAGTATAATTATATAGGGTGAATTTTTTTTTGCTAATAGTCATAGTTTAATTACACTAGATGATTCTATAGAGCTACTAGTTCCTTTTCATCTAGAAGTTTTTTTCTACTGCCAAAAAAATTGCTGCACTTTTTAGCATTTTTGCTTTATATTATAAAGCATCAGAAAAATCTTAAAATTTAAATAATTAAAAACTATCTTTTTTATTTTAGTATGTTGTTACTTTTTATATACAAATAGCAGAGAATTTTGAGGCTTTTATTATTGGTAATTTTTGTATTAAATGAACCAAATAAATGTCTCCTTTTATTTGTAGGGATAAGATTGAACTATTAAAGTTTAAGGTGAAAAAACTAATAGCTGAAAGTCTATGTTATAGAAAAGCAGATTGTTTTTAAAAACAAAAAAATTTAAAATGGCATTTTATTTCATTTATACTAGCCAAAATTACTTGAGAAAGGGTGGGTCTTTATAATAGCAGAATAAAACAAAAAGATGATAAATATAGAATTAGAAGTAACAGTCATTCTGAGACTCAAATAATATCATTTAATATGTCATAACTTTATTATTATTATTTAAATGCCAAAAAAGCATTGTCAAAATTTATCTTTGGCATGATAAATAAAATAAAATAAATTGGTTTTCTATGAAAATGTTAATAAATATAGGTTAAAATAAGGTTTTATTTTGTAGCAAAGTAATAAATTATTATTTAAAATTGTTTCTATTTTAGAAAAAAGATAATGTTTTATTTAAGTAGTTTATGTATGCCCATAAGAGGAGCTAGGAGAACATTTTGCAGAGCCAATTGGTGCTATTAATTAGTTTAAAACAAAAAAAACTTATTAATTTAATATGTTTATGCAAGTGATGTTTTTTATAGTAATAGCATTAAACTTACAGTTTAATAATACTTCTAAGAAATCTTCATTATCTTATAAGGTAAAATTTTTTAAAGCATCTGCTGAAGTTCTTATATACTTGTTATCCATTAAACACAAAGCAAGTAATTAATATGCATAGAGAATAAATGATAAGAGAATTATTAACTTATATTAGCAAATACCACAAAATAAGAAAATATTTATAAAAGGTTTATTAACTTTTTATGCTAAATGGGTCGATATATAATAAGAATATCAATAATTAAAAATTAATAAGAGATGTAAATCTATAAAAGAGCTACTTTATTAAAAGTATCATTGGATTAAAACTGTAAAAATTTGACTAAATTTTTATTTATTTATCTCTTAGAAATTCAAACAATCTTAAAGCTCAAGAAAATAATTAGGGTTTTTAAGATTATTCTTAAACCTTTCTAAATAACAAAAAATATTTAAATAAATAACAATATAAAAAATTTTATTAGAAAAAAAAGAGATAAACTATAAACTTACTCTATTGAAATAATAAATTAGTTTTAACCTTAGTTACAGTCTATAATTAATTAATAAATTCAAGTCATTAATATAAAGGCTTAGCTTTTTAATATTTCTATTATGCTAATACTTAATAAAATTTTATTATATAATAAAAAAAAATTAAATGGATGGATAAATAGTTCTAATTGTTTTATATACCTTTTAAAAAAGTTTTAGTTTTTTTAAACCTTAAAACCTTTTATTAACTTATTGGTCTAAATTTCACACAGAAACTAGATAAAAAATTATCAAGCATCAAAACTTATATTTTTAGAATATTATCTTGTATTTACACTTTTTCTTAGATAAAGACTGTAATAAACAAGGCTAAATTTTTACAGATAGTTTAAGTTAAAGCTATAATTAAATAGAATTACACTATAGGCCAGAGCACATAGTATATAACTATTAAACTTAGACATATATCTGCTAGTATTATAATCTATAAGTCACTTTAATTACTGTAATATTAATTTTTTATTATGCTAACTATTAAATTTTTCTTTGTACCTACTTAACAATTAAGCTTTAATTAAGACCTGTTTTATATCTATCTTTCCTTAATTATACTAAAGCTATTATGTTATATTAAAAGCCACTTTAATCTGAACAATTTTGAACTTAAAATTTTTATTGTGTTTTCTGTTAAATTAATTGTGATACAATATTTCTATAGTTATACTAGTTTTAAATGCTCTAAACATTTTATGTTTTTTTATCTTGTTAGAAAAAAAGATAGACTTTGCAATAATTATGATTACTGTTCTTAGTAAACTTATAAACTCACTAAATTATACAATTTTTGTTATAATCATCTTTCTAAAAATTTATTTATGTATCAGTAAATGTTTATCAAATTTATATTTTAGCTCAAAAGTTTCTAATTTTTTATAAAAATACTGTTGCTTTTTGAGTACTGAAAAAGTAACAACTGTGCAAAGTTGTCTTAGTACTCAACAGTTAACAATGCCTTTTTTTACAGTTTTATGCATATTTATAATAATCAGCTATAATCTTAAATTATTTTATTATAAAGCTATCTGGAAATTTGAAATAAAATGTTATTGTTAAGAAGCTTAAGACTAAATCATTTTATACAAAGATTTCTGGTGACTGCAGTACATGCTATAGCTATAGTAGCTTGTCAACTTAGTTTAATAAAAATAAAATAAAACCTCAGTTAGGTTTTAATTATAAATTATAAAGTAAACCTATGACAAATTTTCTAAACAAGCATAAAACTAATTAAAAAAAAAAAGATAGTTAATTAGCTGAAATAAAATTTTATTCAAACCTAAGACTTAAAGAAGAAAAAATAAAGAAAGATAAAGAAAAACAAAAGCTTAAGCTTATAAGGCAAAAGTGAGATAGGTTTTATGTAAAAAAATGTAATTTAGATGTGAGCATGTCAGCAATTGAATATATTTGTAAATTTTCTTTAAATTCCATAAGTAAAATAATAAGCAAAATAACTATTATTTACATGATTTTCTTAATTTGTTAGATTATATAGATATCAAGTAGGCAGTTTTTAATCTATATAAAAAACTTACAGAATACTATACATCAACTGCTACTATAATAATTTATATTTATAGAAAACTAGCAATTTTTACTAGCACAAGATCTAGCAGAGTTCAGTCTTTTAATTGTAAGATATATTTCTTTATGTTTTTTCTTATACTTTAGGTATATTAACACTAATTAAAATTATTTTTATTGTTTATATACTCAACTAAGTTGATATTATATAAAATGAATTTTTAAACAAAAATTTTGATGGCTTGACTATATACTAAATTGCAGTAGTATCTTGTTAAGTTTAAAAATTTTATAAACACTAAAAGTTTTGTATAAATTAAATCATTTCTTTAATTTAAAGTTATAAGCTTAAAACAAAATTTATTTTAACCAGATAAAGAATAGATAATAAAGATTAAAAAACACAAATTATATAGCTATAAGCTTTAGTTGCAAAAAATGGTTATAATTTTTATATAAACAGGTAGAAATTTTTTTATGATAGTTTTTTTATAATATTTTGACTCAAGGCTTTTTTAATCTATGTTAAGTTATTCAATACTATTTTTATATAATTTGTATATAAAAGTTTTTTTTTGGTACTTCAAACTAGATTAAATAGTTTAGCATATTATAAAACTTATAAATACTCATTGTTTTGTTATGCAATATGAAGCTTGTTTGAAAATTTAGTAATTGCAACATCAGTTGTAATCAGTTGTAAAGCCTTAAAATAATATTTGCTAATATTAAAAATTAGCACTAAAAAATTGCTTAAAATTTTACAATGCAGTATTATTTAATTACTCTCATCAGGTCACAATGTTTTTTGTTTTAGTAGAGGATATAGTAGCTTTTAGTTTATTAAACATATTAACAATGCAGTAGACAAAGCAGTTAATTTCTTTGTAGATATATATTTATAATAGTTTTTAAATGTTTGCTTTTATGATAATAAGAAATAAAGCTAATATCTGCATGTTTTTTTTATAAAGACAATTATCTTGCTTTACTAATTTAAAAGTCACTGTGACTAAGATTATAGAGCTAACTAAATTTTAGTGAATAATAAAAGATTATTTATCTTATTTAGAAATTAAATTATGTAAGACTAAGGCGACATTATCTTAATTTTCTTATTATAATAACCTTTTAACCTAATTTCTATATGACTAACTTATTTGTATAAAAATTAATCTTGGCTTAAAAGGATGTTACTTCATAAGTCTAATTTTTTTGAAGCCTTTTTATTGTTTGCATATGCTTAATCTTAATTGCAAACTATAAGCTTATATAAAAAGCACATTTGGCTATATAATCTAACAGTTTTCTGATAATAGCTTTTTATAAATTTGTTGTGTTACAAGTTACCAATAAACTATCAATGGCATGAAATCAGATTAAATTGTATCTAGTAAAGCTGATATCATTATTTATTAGTATATTTTTTAAGTAAAAGTATTTAAGATAAAATTGCATTGTGTTGTTCTTAGCCAGCCTTAATAAATATAAGTTAACACTAAAACTAGTTTTTATAAAAAACTAAAATATTTTAAGTTAACTTACATATAATTCAGTTATAAAGTATTAATTAAAAAGCTAACATTAGATTTGTTTAATTAAATAAAAAAAATAGACTATGTAAAAGACTTAATTAAGATATAAAATATAGCTAGATTATTTAAGCAAAGCTGTCTATGAATAATAAAAAAATAAATCCATACAAATCATTTTTACTTTTATTTTGCAGTTTTTGGCTTAGGTATAGTCAATCTAGAGCACTAAGATTAAAATGCTTGTACTTAATAATTTTTATATTTTTTGCACTTCCTAGTCTTAAAAGCCTAAATTTTTTTGGACTTTTGTAGTCAAGTATATTTTTTAAATAAATTAAAAGCTTCTTTATTAATATAAATGAGCCTTATACTTACTAATATATATGTAAAAAAGAAGGAAAATCATCTAGTAAAAAAAAATTGTATTTTAAAAAAATGACTAGAATATAAAATGATTAAGGCTTATAAGGCCTTAAAGCAATTATCTTAAAATTTTTTGGCACAATAGTAATTCCGTGCTAGTCATGTTTTTTAATGAAAAAAATGCTTTAATACTAATCTATTTCACTCTAATAATATTGTAAGCCTCTAAATAATTTTATGCACTTTTAGTAAAAGGCAGTACTATCATCTTTTGGTATAAAAAATTAAGCTTTTAGTAGTCAAATACTAGTTTATCAAATATTACCTTCTTTTTGCTATATGAATCTAGCAAGCTTATACCAAATTAAGTTGTTTTGTAATTTAATTTCAGGAAATACTTGATTTATAAAAATTTAAGTAAATTTAACATTTACAATTAATTACATATTTTTATTTAATAGTTTCAGAACTACTTTGTTCTATATTAATAACTTATAATATACTCTTACTATTGTTCATTAAGGCAAATCAATTTATAAAATGCAATCTCAGTTTTATTTTCAATCAGTAAATTTCAAAATAATTTAGTTAATGACAAAATAAAACAAAAAAAATATCAGTTTAGTTTTTGTGCTAAAATTTTTTAGTTAAATTTTGTAAATTAATAACCACTTAATATTTATAATTTAGACCTTATATAGTAAGCTTAACTAAAAACTTATAAAAGTATAAGATAAGAAAAACTAGGAGGGCCATTACAAAGCTTTACAACTAAACAATTATTTTTGCTTCATTTAAAAATTTATAATACAAGCTTATGTGTGTAACTTATATTTTTTAACAAAATATATAATAGTAAGTTGACACAAGCTTAATATTTAAACGTTAAGCTTTTACCTATATCATGATCACTAAAAAATTATAAACCTTTAATTTTATAATTAACTATTGCAACATAGTGGCTCTAATTATAAGACATCTAGTGTATAATTTTATCTAACTTTTGTGTCTACATTGAGCAAGTTAGAAATCTTAGTATGGCTAAAAACATATAAAACATAAAATGACTTGCTTTTTAAAAGCCTTAAGACATTTTTGTGCAGCTAAATTTTTTTAGTTACCCTCTAAAGTCACATAATGTGGCGCTAAGTTAAAAACTAAATAAAAATAAAAAGAGAATATAGCATTATCTTTAGTAGAGTTTAAGACTTCTAAAACAGATTTAAAATGATCTAAATTATAACACTACTTACTATATAAGATTTTAAATAAAGCTTTAGGTTAACTAGACATATTAAGCTTACAAAAATTTTATATTAAAATACAACACATAATGTATTATAAACTAAAGGCATAATTACCCTATTTGATAGCTTACTTTATATTAAATTTTAGTACATACTAGAAAATTATTTTATTTGTATATACACGTATTTAAGAGCTTTTGATCACATATTAGTTATTATAAGGTAATAACTAATCTCTTATAAATTTATTTATAAACTAGCTTGCTAAGAATTTACTTAAAATTTTTTATAAAAATATTTAATTATCATAAGCTTCTTATAACTTAAATAAATATAAATTAAATAAATTAAAGTCAAATTAAAACTATTAAGTTTAGCATAATTTTTTGCTATTGTTAATAAGAACAGAATTATATTTTGCTATTACTAAAAAGGTAATAAATTAATATAAAAAAGAAAATAGTTACAAAGCCATATACTAGCATTTTAGATGTTTGTATAACTTAGTTAAGTATTAAAAAATACTATAAAATTTTGTAATCTTCTATGTTTGCTAAAATGTGTTTTGACTCATTTTGAAAATAAAAGTAAAGCTCAATATATAATAAGTTTTGAAATACTATCATTTTAAAATTTATTTTTTTTGTAGAAATTGTTTCAAATTTTTATCTAAAGTTTTTTTTATAATTTTATATATTTCACTTAAGATTGCTTTTTTTATTTTTATCAGATAGTTTTTTTTAATTTTAGCAAGTAAATATTGAATTAAAATTTTAAATTTCATACAAATAGAAATTGATAAATCTAACTATATATCTGCACAATGTTCTAATTGCTTTTATTAAATACACATTTTTAAAAAAAGTTTTTCTTTAGCTTTAGCAAAAAAATTGGTAAAGTCATGGCACATTAAATGATAAAATTTTATATGCACTTTATTTATTGACTAATTTATATGTGTTTGATATGTTTTTATCAATATAAACCTTTTTAGAGATAATTTATAGTAAAATATCTATTATATAAAAAAATTTTAATGTTAACTTTCTTGAACACCTGAGATTAATAAATTATGTTTATTTAAATTGGTTTAAGATATAGATACTATATAGGAATTAAAATTTACAGAAACATATTTCTAAAAATAAATGTGATTAAAATGTTAGCCAGGCATATTTCCATATATTTATCAAATAATTTTAATTTAGTAATACTAAATAAAGAAAAGGCAATAAAACCTCTTAAAATTTTTTTTTTACTTAATGTTTTAATTAATTGGCATCAACTTTTATATATAATAAGTTTTTTATCTAAATTAAGACTTTTAAGTTACTATAGTAATATACTTTTTAAGTAAATCATAGCATTTCTTAAAAAAGTTCTATAAATTTACTTTAATATACTAGTAAAAGCATAGTTAACTATGTTGAATTTGCAAAATTCTTTATTACATTTTATAAAAATAAGTTCATTGTAAGACATAATCATGCTTGCTTATATAGACACTAACTGTTTAATCTGGCTTGAATTTTAAAGTATTTTACTTATCATTACTTTCAAAAAAAATTTATAACCTAATAGCAAAAATTTGCTATCTATGTTTAAATTTTAGTTTAGTAAATCTATCTACATATCTAATTACTTCTTAAATATAAACCTTGAAAATTAGAAGCATATTATATAAAGATGGTTTTTTAATATGTAGATAGATTATACAAGTTATAATCTTAAAAAGTAAATATCTAGATTGCTTATAGCTTGCTAGCAAGATAATTATAAAGATTTGTTACTTTAAGTTAATAATATTATTATAGAGTTTTAATGTTTTTTATAACAAAGAAAATATATGAGAGGGGTTAATTCTATTTAAGTTATAAGTCTTTTATATTGGTAATAAGTATACAGTTATTTAATACTTTTCTCAAACTATATTGTACTAAAATCTATAATTATCACTTTAAAACTAAAGATTTGCCTCCTTGCATAGTTATAAAAGGTAGTAATAAACAGAACAATAATTAGTTTAAGAGTGTCTTGCATTAGTGAAGCTAAAGCTGCTAAAGATGCTAAATTAAATATACTTTTTTTTCTTTTATTACTAAATCTATTAACTTCTTTTTTTGCTATAAAAAGCAATATATTAGAGTATAAAATAAATATTTTTTATTTATATTAGCTTTTAAGCTTTTCTAAATAAATTAGCTTACAAAAAATATAGTATATAGATTTGAGCCTAAATAAAGGTAAAACATAAGGTATAATATAGTTTTTGTATATAGCTTAGTTACTAGTGCAAAGTCTATTAGCTTTTAAGCTAACCTAAAATAGTTTTAGTTATAATTTTTTTGTTATCTTACTGATTACTTAAGTAATAAAAAAACATCTCGATTAGCTATAATATAATGTTGACTATAATTTTTATTAAATTACAGTAATGCGGTATAATACAATTTTTTTATGAGACATAAATAATAATGAAAATATTTTAAACTTGTAAGAGAATCTTATGTTAAAGTAAACGGACTTCAGCCATGCAAATAAATAAATTTATTTCTTTTATCAACTATAGTCTGAATATCTTGCTGTTTTTTTTTATTAAATTCTTATAAATTTAATCATACTACTAACTTTTAAAGATAAGATATTTCTGTTGTCTTGTTGATCTTTAAACAAATGTTATTTCTGAACTACCTCTATAATCTATTACAACTATATACTTGACAAATTTAAAAAAAAAATTGTGCTCAGCTCTTTTTTAACATTACATTAAGATGTTAAACTTAAAGAATTTTTTAGTAAAATCTATAAACTTATGAAGATAATAGTAAAATATAATATCAGTTATAGTTAAAAAAGGTACAAATAAAATAGCAATCTAGTAATAGCTGCTGACTTAATTATTAGTTTACAAAAACTGATACATAAAAACAAAATAATAACATTATTTGCTATTTTAATATAGTAACTGATTTATATTAGTCAAACAATTTAGGCCTTATAAATTTTATTATTATTAATTAAAGTGGAATTACAATAAAGTAATTTAGATTTTAGTAATTAAGCAGACATATAAAAATTAATGTAAGAAACTAGTTTATATTATAAAGTAAAGTTTTTTATGTTAATGGTATAAAGCAAAAAACAAATATTTTAGCAAATTATTAAACAAAAAACTATAGAGCTTTTTTAAAACAATTAACAAATAACAAGTTTTTTATAAAATACTAGTTTTTATAAAGATTTAAATAATATAGTATTATATTAACAAAGTATATACAATTATTTTAATGATTGTAATTTTTTTTAATCTTAAAATTACAATTAAACCAAAATTACTATATATAAAATACATATTTAATTACAATTCTAAAGTTTTTGTATCAAAATAAGTATCATTAAAAAGACTTAAATTTTTTTTTTTATAATTTTATGCTTTTTGCATATAATTATAGATTCAGTAAGTGAAATAGTTAAAAATAACAGCTTTCCAAAAATCATATATATATTTTTAATACAATAAAATCTATAATCTGAAAAACAATAACATTATTTGTAGATATTTTGACTTTAAATGATTTAAACATAAAGTTAAAAACTTTTGTAGTAAATAATTTTAAAAATTTATCTTTTAATCTTCTAGTTTTTATAATACAATCTGGTACAAAATTAAGTTAAAATTATAAAAAAAAATTTAAAAATTAGTTATTAAATTTTATGTTCTTTTAGTAAAACTATCTAATTAAGACCCAGATTAATAGATCTATTTATCTAGTTAATTTAAAATCAGTCTATAAGACTAAGTTATACTTTAATAATTTTATCTACTAACTATAATTTTGTTTATAACATCTATGTTTTTACCTTGAATACATAAGCAAAATTATTAAAGCTTGTTTTACTTTTTACATAAATTTAATTAAATTTCTTAAAAAAATTTAGCTTTTACAAACTTATTTATAATAAATAAAAAACATTTTTTTATTTTTTAAACTTTTAAACAGCTATAAAGCTTAATATAATTTTATAGCAATTAAGTAAAAAATTAACTTTTAATTTATAGGTATATATAAAGTTATATTTTTTTACTATTATTTAGAGATAAAATATTGTTATTACTTAGACAATAGTAAGTAATATTAGCTTTTGTTTTTTCTAAAAAAATTATTTTTGTACTTGTTATACTAAGGTTTTATAAGTTAAAAAAAATAAAATTTTTTATGTTAATTTTTATATTATGTATTATGCATATTTAGTTTAAGGTTTTAAATAACAAAGTTGCTTTATAAAGTTAAAATAAACTTTATGATAAGTGATATACTAAAATTTAAAGTTTAAATGTTTTAGATTTATAAAAGACATAAATTTAGTATTTAAATTTTTAATAAAAACTGTCACATAAAAATTTTTAGTTTATATCTAGTATATAAAAAATGTAACTTTATATTATTAAGCTGAAGTTTTTTTTATCAGTATATAGTATATGACCTTTTACTAAAAATTATATTTATCTAATAAATATGATCTATTTAGACAAATTTTACTTATTGAATTTTTATTATTTCTATCTAGATATTGACTTTTGCTAATTTTTATTTATTTGTAATTCTAAATATATAATTTAAAATTGATTTTGATTAATTTTAAAAAGAAAAATTATGCTGTTAAATTTTAAAAAAAAAAATATATAAGATATTAACAAGTTTGTTAGTTTTGCAACTAAAAGAATAAAATTAAATTTTTCATCATTACAAAAATATAATATTATAACTATAAAAAATTGTGTAACTTTTTTATATCTACTAGATTGACTGATACAAAAATTAAATTTTAGACATTTTTTATATAAATTTTTGCTTGCTAAATAAATTTGCACTATTATTAAAGCCAAAAGATTTTATAAACATAAAATTTACTAATTTTGTAGCTTATCTTTAAGCTATTTCTATAAATTTATAGCTATATAATTATTAATTAAAATCAAAAAAAAACTTATATTGCCAGATAGAAATAATAAACAAAAAAATAAATATTAAATAAAAGTTTTATTACTTAAAGCTTTTTTATTATGCTTAAATTATTAAATTTTAACTTAAACTAAAGGAGTTCTTTTTTGAAAACTTAATTACTTTTCTTAAGACCAATTTTTAATTTTAAAACTGTTTAATTATCTTTATGTATTAAAAATCTTTTATATCAGATATTAGTTTTCTAACTTTATCAGATAGATACTTTATAAAAAAATGGTAAAATTTTTAACAATTATATATTTTAAAAACAAATTTACAATATACACTATTCTTATATATAAACTAGTAAATTCTATTATTAAAGGTTAGTTCTAAAATCTTATATAAAAACTTAAAGCATAAACTATTACACCTTTATACAAAAAAAATCGTATGCTTAATTTATAAAATAAGATGAAAAGAGCTCTTTTTAAGAGCATTCTTATTAATTTGAGTTACAGTAATTTTGATAACATATTTTGACAAAAAGAGTTTAGATCTCAATTTTATAGAGCTTATATATGTTGTCTTTTATTTTTCACTAAACTTAAGTCTAGCATTCTTCTTTTAAGCTTATATAGAATTGTTTTTAATTTTTTTAGTGCTTAACTAAGTTTACTCCATCCTAATTTGCTACAATTTATTATAGGAATTCGCCATACATCTAAAATTAAGTTTCTTTTTTGAGCTTAGCTAATAGTTTTGCTTTATTTAGTAAAATGTTAAGACCTTTCTATCAAGTTTTAGTAAGCTAGCAGGCATCTGAAGTAGGTTAGTAATAAAGGAGCTTAAAAACTCTTTAACCAAAACTAAAAATCAAAAAATATATTACTATACTAAAATACAGATTATACAAGAAGTAAAGAAAAGGGTACTTATGCATTAATACCCCACACTTTATAGAATTTGAAAAACGCGAATTGTCATTTTGCATTCCATCATAGTCTGAGACCGATTCCAAAATTTGAGTTTGGCAAGATGTGTAATTTGAATCGAAGATTTAAATTACTGATTGTAGTATATTGTAAAAAGTTATGATAAATAAATCTATATAAAGATATACAGAGGTTAAAAAATACATAGCAAAGATGAATAATTTTGTATTGCTAGGGTTGGAAAGAACAAGTTTAAACAGATTATTATAATATATATATAAATACAAAAAAATTGCAGAAAGAATGAGTTTCATATCACTTGTAAAATATGTGTTGCATATTAAGTATGACAATTAATGATTTAGAGATGTTATTGATTAAACAAAAACCTTAAACTTATTTTCATAGGTCTTTTTATAACTATAAAAAGTTTTTCTGCTCAAAGACTTTTTTTGATGTATTCGATTTTTTTATTACTTTGTTTAAATTTGTAATTGTTTTATACTAAATTTTGTATTATTTCATTGTACCACAATTTAGATTTTGAATCAAAGATTCAAAACACTGTATCAAACTCGACTTCAAATATGAATTTGGTGTTTGATATTAAATTCCGAAAACGCAAAATTTTCAAT
Source organism: Agriotes lineatus (assembly GCA_940337035.1). Classification (NCBI taxonomy): domain Eukaryota; kingdom Metazoa; phylum Arthropoda; class Insecta; order Coleoptera; family Elateridae; genus Agriotes; species Agriotes lineatus. Next base: position 15,778 of record CALNHX010010010.1, read on the forward strand.
TCGCGTGTCTATAAAATATATTGAGTGTGGGGGAACGCTGCATAAGTACCAAGAAAAGTATTGAGAATATAGAGGTGCTTTATTAGAAAGGAGTATGGAACTAGCAAAAAATAAATTACAATTTTATATAGTATATACACTCTCAAGTAGTTAACAACAAAAACAATGCTTCGAGCAAAGAATTGCAATTGAAGTTAAATGACTTCAAGAAGTAGACATACATAAGTAACTAAGAGTGAAACCACAAGCCAATGCTAAACGGAAGATAAAAAAATTGACTTATCGGTTATCTAGAATCATAACCAGTCAAAATCTCAAACAAAACTGATTTTAAATCGAAAGTATTACCAAACCCTATCGAGCGTCCTCAAACAAAACTTTGAATCGATTTCAAATTGTTCAAGTCTAGATCAGAGAGTACAAACTTGGAGCGAGTGAAAAACATGATTTTCCTTCGAGTAGAAGCTCTCTCAATTCCTTAGGATTGACATTAAACTTTTTCCTATCCAACAATAGTTTGAGCAAGCTAAATACAAGTCGTGGGTGTAAGTTAGAAAAAAAACAAATTGTCTGGTTACACTGCCCAAGAATTGACAGAAGTTGGAAAGCGTGAGACGTGAGATTCATACATAACGGCAGTCTGATTCAGCAAACCAAGTAGCTCCGCGTTCCTAATATAAAGTTTTAGCCAGAAGAAAACAACTCGTGTTACTTTTGAAACAAGACCAAAGAGCATGGAAAGCTGGCGCAGCCCATGCTATATATCTCTGACTTTACAGATTCTGAAGGACAAAGTTCAGCGACTTTGATGATCATTTTCTCGGCAAAAGTGTAGTCCTAAAAAAAGTTAATATAACAAACCCCAAGTCAAGTGTACATAAGAGTTGACAAGATCAAACCCTTTCAAAGAGTCAAAAATGGCGGGAACAAAACATTTTGGCTGGTCTCTAAGAGCTTCATCCAAATATTCGAGAGATTCAATAAAGTTAGCGTTGTTGCGAATCATATTCAGGCACCGAGATAACTATTCAAAACAAGACGTTAGAATATAACAAAAAAAAGCAAAATGAAAAAAGTTTAACAAAATTACTCCAGCTTCAACATGTCCATTAGGGGGTCTTCAGATTCTTTCATAATATCAGAAAACAAACTAAGGAATCCTATTAAATTTGACCCCGCGCTTTGTTTCCAATAAGAATTGATGCGAATTATTTTTGAGTACAAATAGTTTTTGGAATTTCGATCATCACTGCTGAAGTTGGGAGGCACAATTGCTGTGTCAATAAAGTCTTTACTAGCCGAAGATAATGTCGAGATTTTCCCATAGAAATTATGTAGTCCGAGAGAGCAACCACTACTAAGCAAAGTGGGCCTCCAAAAATTCACGATTGATTTAGATTGTGCCTAGAACTAGCATAAATAGAGGTATAATTTGCGCACTTACCTGAAGAACTTTAAAGAGAATTTCATGTATTTCACCAAAAGTAGGGTTAGACTTGACAATTTCGGAGCAAATGTCTTCAACTTGATTTAGATGTGATGGTGAACGTTGGATAACAAATCAGAAAAGTTTCGGAGAATGGCGACAAGAACATGATATCCTTTAGAAATGAGACTCTCCCAGTTTCTAGACAGGCTAAGAAGACCCGAATAATTTCGTTAAGTTTTAAACTCGGAATTCTTTTAGCGAAAAAGACCAGTTTATCTGAAAGAACGATTGACTAACGAAGTTTGTATAGGGGGGATTTGCAAAAACCGGGGGGAGGCCTTGAAATCCAAGAACGTAAACATAAATTAACCAGAAAGCAACAAAATCAGTCCCAGTCAGCAATCTAAAAACAAAAGAGTTTTCAGAGTCTAAAATTTCAGGAAAAGACTCTCGATCCCCCAGTATAAGATTGTTGAACCCATTATCTTGGTAAGGCCCCGAAATAAGCTGAGCATATCCACTTAATAACACTTTTTCTTAGGACTGGCCACAATAAGGCTGAGGAAATTGACTAAAGCATTCATCAAAGCAGAGGAATATCTCTCAAAGTCTGAAACGTGTGTAGAATTGTTGAGTTTGACCTTAGGAGAAACAATAGCTCTCTTGGCAGAAAAATCAGCTATTTTTTGAAGGAAACGTATTTTGTCAGATATCTTGTGCGAGACCTGAAATGCACTAAATTGTAAGTTAAATGAGGTAAAAAATTAAATTTACAGCCAATGAAGAGGATGATAAGCAGGATGTCTTGAAAAAGCAGCTTCAATTAAAGTTTCATTTGGTGGCTGTCGGTATCTTGATAAAAGTGAGAAATATAAAACCCAGATAAATCTTTCTGTAGAGCCTTTGAGTAGACTTTGGGCTAAAAAGTCTATAGTTTGGGTAGGAATTTGGACATTTTCAGTGTTCAACTCTGTCTGAAGCATGGCTAGCACAGTTCCGTCAAAAGACTTAAAGACTTTTTTGCCTGTCTTTACATGAGGAGCATGCCGATACTCGAAATACTCGAGAGAAGAGGGGTTCAAACAGAAATCATCAAACCTTGAAGCATGCTAAGCGGCTTTAAATCTGTAAATAATTCATTAAGATCCGGTTTTTTTAATAAGTCACTTTCGGAATTTGGATCTTTATGGAGTTCAAATATGTAGTTTTCAACTGAAGTTGAGTTTTTTTCTCCGCCATTTAAGTTACTAAAGTTACCACTAGTTGAGTTAAATTGTAATTCGGGGAATTTGAAAAGGATTTTTTCCAGAAACGACGGAAGTGATGTCTAAGTTGCTGAATGACCTTATAAGGCTCATCCCGACGAAGGAAGAGCTTTTGAGGAGCACACCGACTTGACGCTGATATTCCAAATCAGGCTCTTTAAACACTTCTATAAGTAAGGCCTCCAAGTCAAAATCAGATCCTATGCCTATATCACAATGATGCTTGAATGCGCAATCCAGGTTCAAACAAAACTCTTTTTCAGACTCATCAAGGCACATGTGTAGCTCAGAAGTCAACCCAAAATTTGAGGAAACGCCGTTGTTTAAAGTCTAAACTGGCATTAGTTAAGCTCAAAGTCAGTGTCTTACATTTTTTGGGCAATGCTCAACAGGTTTTTGACGGTATATAATGGGATCAATCAGTTGAGAAGGCCATAAGATGGACTCAGATACTTGTAAATAGTTACCAAAGTCTATTAAAGAAGAAATTGTTTCACTGCTGCACCTTCCAAGCTGCTCCAACACCAAAGAAATCTTCAATTTGTTTTCTTCGGGGGTAGAAACTTTGGAACTTTCGGAAACTGAAAGTAAAGAATTGACTCGGTTCAGTGCAAACCTCCGGTCGACATAAGGAGTAAGATCTTAAAAGGGGTGGCTGAAGAGGAAGTATGCTGATAGTCTACCTCGACACCAATCACTTTCAAAGCATCCAGATCCATTTTAGATTCCAAAGAATCCAATGACACGTTTTTTGCAGCTAGTTCTTTTAGCAATTGAAACAGCAAGCTGTTTTTTTCCGTGGTCGTCTAAAGCGCCTTAAAATATAAGACACTGTATGTAAAAACAATCTTACTTAGTTCGAAAGAGTTTACCAAGTCAGGAATTTCTTTAGAAACCAAAGGACAGTTTCTAGTCAAGTGTATGTAAATTTAGTAGCAGAAAATAAATTGAAAACGTGAAGCAAGTGCATGTCAATATTAGCTGAGCTCAATAATTATCGAATTGTGAAAAATTAGATGCACAAACTATATTTTTTGAAAAATAAAAGTTAACTACCTGAAGAACTATAGCGCAGAGTAAGCGTATTTAAAGTGAGTCTTTCGGAAACGAAAGTCTTGATGGCTTGAGAAGAAGCGTTGGAGAGAGCCTGTTTGTGTACTTTAGAACTTAAACTAGGAGAAGAATTCCTTGATGTTTGCTTGTAAAGATTATTTTCTAAACGTGTAGGGTTCTCAGGTCTATGGTAGGCACTAAGACATAGTCAATAAAAAAAGACCGATTCTGTTTATTTACTTATTGTGAAGAGTTCTGTTGGAAATCCCGGGCCTGGTATGTACAAAAGAGTCTGCTAAAGGTTAAAATGAAAAAATAGTAAAATGAAAATACCAGCGTGGGGATAAGGAAAAAGCCTGGAAAAAGGAGGACTATCAATTTGGCCATTTTGTTGTCTATAATCCGGAAATAGTTTTGAAGAGCTGTGAGGTTCAACGAACGGAGCATATTTGTTTAATATAGAATAATCTTTAACAGTAGTTGCATTGGCTAAATTTGAAAAGGGGCTTGCCCTCTTTGAACCATTAGCCTCAGATAGACCGGCTTCTGGCACAACCCCCTCGTGAGAATAAGACGCCTGGTGCTTTAGGTATGGTTTTCTGCGGTTTTTTAAAGTAACAGGAACGTTTACAGACAAGATCTTTCTTTTAGCTCCAGAGGTAGCGCTCTTATCTAAAACAACCTCACCAGTTTCAATAATTTCTCCTTCCTCAAGATCAGTTGTAACTTTCGTTGAATTTTTTTCTAGATTGTTTTTGAGTCTCTTGTTCTTCTGTAAAGTACTGAGAGCTTTGCTTCTCAGTTCCGATAAGCTAGGTTGTTCAGACAAATGCATTTGGAAAAGCAACCTTAGTGTATTGATAATTTCCAGCGTTGAAATAAAGAAAGATTGAGCTTAGCTGAGAATTTGTCAAAAGAGAGCCATGGTTCTAAAATGAATGTATTCTGCTTCGTTAGTTCAATCCCCTTATTGGGCCTATCGTAAAATTAAATGGTGTTTACACAATTATACGGGAATTAAAGTTTGAAGATCGCCCAAAAGTCTGATGGAAAACTTCACGATTAATTTTTAATCAAACGCTCATGGTGATAAATTTTGCTACTTTCTACCCAGCGTGGCGACTGAAAATAGTCTTTTAAAAAAAGGCTTTTTAATCGCCACGAGCTTTTCTGATTTTATACTAAGAAATTATCGAAAGACTTTTGATTTGAAAGTGGGAGATCTTCAAATACCAAGTCCCATATTCACGATTTCAGGCCTTGAGTAATTTTACCGGTTCTAGGGCAAATCGCCTTAAGTCATTTGGTCTAAATTTTCTTGTCCAAACATCGATCTAATTTACCTTCACATGGCAATTTCAAATAAGCATTCAAACAATACGACACATGAATTTTAGTAGAAAAACTAAAAATAAATGTTGTAAAAAATGAAAAAAAAAAAAATCAAAATCTAATAGAAATAAGCATTATTAAAAAAGAGTAGAAAAGTGATTATATTTTTCTTGTTGTAAACGACATTTTATGTAGCAATTATATTACTGAGTGGTAAACAAATTTTTTTATGCAGAAACAAAATTACTCAAAAGCAAAAATTCAAAGTAAGGTATATACCATAAAACCAAAAGTTAAATAGACTTTAATTTTGTATTAACCTAATAATAATTTAACAATGTCATTCATATTAAAAAGCCCTTAAATTTTAATTTGCCAAAATCATTTAATAAGGTCTAGTTAAGATTAGAAGCTTGTAGATAGTTTAGTAGTGTGAGTTTTATAAAAAATTAAGATTAAATAAAAAGTGTAGAGAATTTTAAAAACAGAATAGATTAAATAAGTACTCTAACAAATATCAGCTTTATATTACAAATAAACTTAAAAGTCATGTATAATGATTAGACTTAAAATAATTAACAATCTTTTAAAGATATAAGTAGTAAAAAATAGAAAAAAATTTATACTAATACATAATACTCTGTTAGCACAATAAAGAAGTTGTTTTAATTGCAATAGATAAGAAAAATTAAGAACTAAATTTGTTTTTTGCATATAAAGTTTTAGTAAAAGAATATAAGTTTATAAATAACAATTTAAAAGCTTTCAATTTATCAAATTCAAAATTAAGTTAAAGAAAAGGTAATTCTGAAGTTTGAAACAGCAAAGATTAAAAAAGTAAAACTACTAGGGAGTATGTATTAAATGATAGTATCCAAGTAAGAGAGAACTAACAGTATAGAAGCCTACTAATTTTTAAGACTTTCCTACCAGCTAAAAAAAGATAAAATGGTGTAAAGTTAAAAAAATTAAAAAGCATTAAGTAACAGAACAAATTACACTTTAAATTAAGTATTTATAATAAAACTCAATTAAACATAAAAACATATTAATGAGGAGTTTATATTATAATGCAAGCTATCATATTAAAACAAAAATTTTTAAAAAAGTAATCTAAAATATAAGTTAAACTAATTTTAATTTTCTTTTAAATTAATTTTTAATAAAAAAACTTCACAGATAAAATAATTAAAAAAACTATTTTTAATAATTTTTGTGAAAGATATATAGTAAAAAATAAATTAATTGCAGAAAATATATTGTTATAAACTTAAAACCTATTTTAAAGGAATCAATAATCAAAATAAGGGCAATTTAAAATTTTAGTATAAAGACTTTCTTGGCAAAGTTAAATTTATTAACTTATCTTCAAACATGTTGACTTGTTAAAAACAAGGTAAAGTTTAAACTAATTTTATAACTAAACAAAAATTTGGCAAAATTAAAAGTCTTGTCTTGCTTGATTTTAATCTAGAAGCTTTTTACTAAAAAAACAAAAAAAAAAGTTAAGTATAAAAAATTAAGCATAAACTTACTTTCTGTAAATTGGAACATAATTTAGTTTTAATTAACTTATACAAGGGTAAAATATAAGTCTATTTTAGCATCACACTTAAATTTTTCTCAACTATATCTAATTTTAATAAATCTATTATTATAGCATTCAAAAAAAAACTGTATTTCTATAACTAATCATTAGGTATAATTTAAATGAGTAAAAGTGCTTTTAATTAAATTTTAAAAAAATAATAATTTACCTTTGGTGCATTTTTCTTTTTAGTTAAAAATATTATGTTAAAAATAACTTTTTTTCATTAAGAGAACAAAAAAATTGTATATTAGACTATTTTTATCTTACATTAACACCTAGTAAAAAAGAAAGATTTTTTTATAAAAGGTGCAAATTGCATTATATAACAGCTTAGAATGCACTAAAGACTAAATCTTTTGTAAAATATTAAATATTATATAATAATAAGTGATACATTGTTTAAAGAGTATACATTTTAATTTCTTATTGTTTTGTATGATAATATTAAATACTTAATTACTATAAAGACTATACTTTTATAGTATTATAATAAGTAACCTTAATTTTAGTTCTACCTGATAACTTAGTCTAAATAAAGAAAGCTTACCTGTATTACTTAAAGTAGCTTTAAATTGGAATTAGATAAATAAACTTATATAATCTAAATAATTGATATAATTATAACTAATTGTAACAAAAATTTGCTATAAAATAAAAAAAATTTAGGTAAGCATATGTTTATATATATAAAAATGTAGTTTATAACTTTCTATAAGTTTTTTTTAGTTTTTAAACTATGCAATTATATAACTTATATTATATAATTTAAAAATTACAAAATATATAGTATATTGAATTATATTTTTTTTAAATGCTTCTTGGACATGTTACCTTAATATAGCATAATTTTCTTATAAATCAACTCTACTTAGTTTAAAGTACTATCCTTACCTTATAATAGCTAATCAATTAGATATAAATTTTCATTAAAAAAGCAGATATTATAAAAACTTACTATTACAAGTATAACATTATATTTTTTATCTGTAATAATTTAAAATACATGAGACTTTTACAATGATCTTTTTTAATAAAATTAAGATCTTTTGACAATCAGTATACTTATTTAGTTTACCACTAGTTATTTTTTGCATAACACTACAAAAAATAGTTATTTTATATAAGTTTGGTAGAAAATTTGACCTAGATTTCATAAAAACAACAGTATTTTAGCTTTATATTTTTTAAGCTAAGAAAAAAAATAGATTATTTTATTGTGAATCTTATATCTAATAAAATTAATACTTGACATATGCTAATTTTTTTTATTATATTTAGTCTTTTTTAATTTATATTTAAACTTATTCTAATACTTTATTTACTCTATTTCTAGAATGTTATATTAGATTCAAGATTTATTGGTAATAAAAGATAAAAAGTACTCTATTGGGTATAAAGAAAAAAAAGAACTTAAGTTTTATTTACTAGATAAAGTTTAATAGAAAGAGATTAGCTTCTATTTGTCTAGAATTAAATCAATATATCAGGTATTATTTATTATTACTTTTAAATAATATTGTTAGAAAGTAAATAAAGCTTAATACATCTACATAGTTAATAAAAATGTAAAATTATAATTTATTTAAAGAACTTTAAGTTTTAGTTCACTAAAACAAATAGATAATTTGCTTATCATAATTTTATAATGAAAATAATTAGATAGTTTCTATAAACAACTATATAAACAGAAGTAAAATATGGTTGGTAAACTTTGAAGATTGTAATTATAATAATTTATCATTAGATTACATAAAGCTAATGAATTCTGAGAAATATTTCTAATAAATTATTAAGTATTTTGAACCTCAATTATAAATAGTATAGTTTTTGCTAAGAATTAGATATTTAAAAGGCTCTTTGTTTGGTTTTTAAATGTAATAAACTTAATACTGGCTTATTTACCTTTATGATGTGCTTACAAGCATACCTATATTATATTAATTATGGTTAGTATCTTATCTTTTTAATTAAAAATATTGTACAGATGTTGTTATTGATAAAATAGAGGATATTTTTACTACTTAAACTTCTGCTTTCCTTGATTTTATTTTTTAGAAATTTATTAGCAATTTAAGACTTTATTAACTACTTTATAAAGTTTAGTATTTTTCTTTTTTTGTAATTTATTGTTTATTTACCTGTGAAAAGTTTATCTATCTATAATTTAGTATAATAGGTTCTTGATGTATTACATGGTTTTTATTTCATTAAGTTTTTAAAGACTTTAATATTTATACTTAAATTTTTCTAGTCAACCCTTGATTGCATATAAAAAAATTTATTTAAGAACTTTTAGGCCTAAAAAATTGTTTTATTAGCTTATTTTTCTTATTTCAAACTTATAACTATATTTGTATTACCCTTCCACTAGCTTAAAAAGATAAAGCGTAGTTGTAAGTAGCTAGTCTTTTTACTAAAAAATACTTTATATTTTCTTGCCAGCTTTAGATCAAAATTGTTTATATTAGTTATAAAATATCAAATTCTTAAAATTTACTTGTAATATTCTTCTGTTTAGTTTCTAGTGTAAGAACTTACTGCTTGAGCTTCTAGCTACTCAGTTTTGTTCTAAATTACAATTTAAACTCACTATCATTTGTTTTTTTAGCACTAGTTCTAAGATGTTTAATGCTTAAGTTTTAAAGTTTTTTAGTTATTAATGCCCAAATTTAATTACTTTTTTGTCTCTTACATAATTTATCCATAAAGTGTTTTTAAGATCTGCTTAAAAACTTTAAGCATCCCTTTTTAACAGCACTACATTGCATATTTTAATAAAATTTTATGCTTTGTTATATTTTGGCTGCTGGTATTAATTCATTTTGCATAACCTAAAATGAGTAAAAAACATTTATAATAAATTAATAACCTTTAGAAGCTTATATAGTGTACCATATTAGTTTACAATCTAATAAAGGTTCCTTACCACCAATAAAATTTGGAAAAGAAGTTATAAAGTAGTTGGCATTGAAAGAGCTTTTATTTAACAAAACCTATATAGAGTCTAAACTTTTTTTTACCTGCAGGGTTTTTATACAATCTAACACATTAACTATTATTTATTTTCTTTAATAATAACTATATTATACTAAAGTAGTTTTTATAGCTATAATACTTGTCTATTTGTGTATACTTGCTTTTATAACATCTTAATTTAGATCAAAAATTTATATAATAAATTTTTAAATATTACCTCCAATTACAGCAATGTAAAGCCATTAAGTCTCTACTGTAGATAACATATCTCTGTTTGTTGTCCTAAAGTCCTTGTGGCTTGTATGCTAAAGACAGAAATTAACCCATTTTAAGCTTTTTAGACTCTGCTACTAGCTTTTTTACAAAATTATTTAAATAGATTGACCAGAACATTGTAAATTGTTAAAAATTATTACTCTTATCAGTTTACATAAATTTAAATAAGTGCAAGTTTCTAAGTTGTTCACCAGTTTTTTTTAAGTAAGTAAAATTATAATTTTAGTAAGCCTACTGCATGATCTAATCTTTTAATATTTTTTCCATCATAAGGTATAAGCTAAGCTTGCTTTTTTTATAAGTAAGAAAATTTGGTTTAGCTTTAAATTTACTATATGAGCTTTATCTTGTATAAGATAAATATACTATCTTATTTTTTAATAAATATATTATTTATTTTAAATAATTTTTAAAAAAAATTTATTAATTTTTTTTTATAATTTAAATAGATAATTTCATTTAATAGAAATCTAAGACAAAGCTTTTTATGTGCTTAGTTAAGTTCTTGTAATTATCATACTAAGTAAGATAATAATAAATAAATCATTTATGCTTATATAATTGCAAACAAATTTTATAAGTAATTATAGTGCAAATTGTGCACATGTCTTTCAAATTGTAAATATAACAACTCTTTTTTATACGTTTAAATTTTATTGTTATATGTTTTTGAACTTAGATCTTAGTATTCTTAGTAGAAAACTAATTTTTTGTAAAGTGCTAATTATTTATAGAATTTTATTATATTTCTTAAAATACTAAATATATTTTTTATAAATAAACTTTGTTTAGGACTTTTCTTAAATTTTAAAAAAAACTGCTTTTTCTTAATAATATAAAATTAAATACAGCATAAATTTTATTTCAGGTATTATCTATCTTTAGACTTAAATAATATCACTGTTTATCAACATGTTGCATTTCTTAAATATTATAATTTAATTTTTTTTTTATTTTTTTATATACTTTTTTTTATAGCTATAGTCAATGTTTAGTAAAAAAACTTAGACCTTTTCTTAATTTTTTTTGTCTTTATATTTTTTTTTAATATATAAGTTTTTTTTTTGTCTATTAAAACTTTTATACTAATTTTGTAATTAACTTAATTTTTTGTATACTTCAAAATTTAAAAATTAACTGGTCTATAAAGTCTGTCATCACTGGCTAGATAAGTTTGATATGTTTTACCTTTTTTGATCAAAAGCAATAGCTTTATAAGTAAAAATGATTGCCTATCTTATGTAGAGATAAAGTGATTCTTATCTATTTTTAAATGGTACTAGTTTTTTATTGCAAGGCTAAATATTTAAAATTGAACTAACAAATTTTTTTTGACAAACTTAAGACTTATGCCAGCTACAAGAAATTTTATAATAAAGTACTATGCTATTTTAGTTGTTTGCTTAAAATTAGCTTTTTATATGATTCTAAACCGGTAATTAGTAAAATGATTATCTACTAATTAAATAAAACCATGAGATAGCGTAATTATACTAAGAAAAGGGTAGTTTAAAATCACTGATTATATAAACTAACTGCTATAGTACTGAATTCGCAAGTTAATAATAGTAATTACTTTTGTTTTATCTGTTACTAAGAGAGTTGTCTGCTTTTGTTTTTGTAATTTAAAATGTTTTATTTAAAGTAATTATTTTTAAGCATATTTAAATATATAATATAAAGAAGGTACTCTAATTTGTATTATTAGTTTATACACTGCTTCCTTTATTTCTTTGATCTATAAGGCATATATTGTCATGTAATATATAATGCCACCCTGCTTCTGTTTTAATTTTATTATTATAATTTTTAGTTGTTTAAATAAGTTTAAAGAGTTCAGTTTAATTTTTTGTTATGTAAAAGTTATCTTTGTCCATAAATAGCTTGAGCAATAACTACGAGCTTAAGTGCAGCTACATAGTATCTTTTAAAACTGGTATGCTACATTTTATGATAAATTTAATAACAACAATCTAGATTTCTTGTATCTATCTTAGATTTCAGTTTTTACTAAATCTAAATTGTTCAACTGGATACACAAAAAAACCTTTTAAAGACAAATTTTGCCTTTAATTGATTATATAACGCAGTATATAACAGTTTTTCTAATAATATTAAAATCTAGAAAACTTAAGTTATACCATATAGATTATACTTTGAAACTTATTATAGTAAAATTTTTATGTATCTAACAAGCTTATTTTATTTGATTTTATAGTGCATAATTGAAGATTTTGCTAGAACATGGGTCTTAACTTAATTATCATTGTTAAAAAATTTAATGTTAGTATTAACAAAAGTATTTAAGATGCCATTACAGTAAAATTGTTTTACTTTAAGGTTGTAACATTGTCCATAATTACTTATTTATCTGAACAAAAAGGTTTTTGAATCTATTTAATTGCCCTCTTAACAATATAATGTATAATTTTTTTTTGTATTACAGTTTAAGCTTCTTTGTTGTTTAAAATTAAAATATAATTCTGATAGCTGCTGCTGTTTTTTAAGTTAAAATCTTCTTTATTACAAACTAAATTATATGTAATTTTTTTTTAAATTATTTAAATATCAGTTAAATAAATATAAATTTTAATATTAAACATCAAAATGTTAATTTAAATTATATTTAATAAATTAATAGATTCATCTTCTTTTTATAATTTTTTTTTACTCTTTATTTAATAAATAAAATTTAAAATTAAACAAAGACTTAAGATACAAAAAACAAATAGATAATGTAAGTCTTGCTTTATTTATAAATTCACTTAATTGCATAAACTGTAAAAGTAATTTTTTAAAAGTTTAAAGATACAATATGCTTATAAATTTATTAATTATTTAGTGAATCAATTTTTGCTTTAGTATATAAATTAACCTAGTCTGATTGGTATACATCTGTAAATTTGTTTTGTAAAGTTTAGCTAGTAAGTTAATTATAAATTAATATATACAAAATTATTTCTAAAAATTCTTACTCAAATATCTTTTATATGTCTTAAAAGATTATTTAAAGTATAGTATATTAATCACAGGATTTTTAATTTTTAAAGATCTTTTACATTTTTTTTAAAAATTATTAAAAAAACTCTAATATTTAATATAGAGCCCATTGTTATGGCTTGTTGATTAGTCTAGTGTCTATTTTATATACTGATGCCTTTTTTGAAAGTATAAACTTAAAAGTTAACTTCTTTAATATAATCAAAACTTATTGTAAAAGTTTTAATGCCAGATAACATTACTTTTTTTTATATAAAAAAATCTTAAAAGTTTAATTTTTATTTTATTTTAATTATTAGCTTATGAAAAAAGTTTGAAGGTAATTCATTTAAATTCATGGTAACCTTGCTTATTTAAGATTACTATACAGGTTATTTAAGAAAAAATAAAACTCTAGAATTTAATTTAATATTAATTTTATTTTAGCTATTAGTATAAGTTATATTGAATAATTATAGCTTTTATTTGTAAAATTTTAAAGACAAATTTAGATAAAATAAAACGTGAGAAAAACCTAAGACTATGTTTTAAAGATTTTGTTTTGTAATTTTAACACATTTTGTTTAGTGTCTTAAAAACTTAACTTTCTTAGATTACTAAATATCCTTTTATAGTTTAGATTCTTAAATATAAATATCCTAAAGACTTCACTAAAATTATGAATAAATTTTGCCTAATAACTAATAAAAAATTACATGATATATTGTAGAATTTTGATCTTGTTTAATTAACATTATGCTTACAACAAAATTAAGTCTTGTAATTATTATCATAACAATTTTTTTTTAAAAATTGATAAAAGTAAGTATTTTTAGGCAAATTTTATAAAAAATAATTTTATTTTCCATTTTTAAAAATTAATAAAAGTTGGTTTAGAAAACAATATCTGTAGATTGCTCTATAAAATCAAATAAAATGTTGCTAATATAATTTGCATTAACACTTTTTATTTTTTAAGCTTAAGTCATACTATATAACGTTGCAAACATTCTTTAATAGAAAATTGGATATAAATATGATGATATCATACCTATACTGCTCTAGAATTTTTTTTAACTATACTTAAGTTTAGCAAGTTCATATAATTTTTTATCTTATTATAATTTTTACTGACTTATAACAAAACATCTCATTTTCTACTTTTATATGTTATACTTTCATGCTATTTATTATAGTTGAAGCAATTGCTATAAAGGAGATATTATAAACATTTGTAATATAAATTTGTTAAACTTTTTGTTAAAAAATATTAATTTAATGCAAGTAATATTTACAAAAATATCAATCTTAATAATTATATTTTTTTAATCTAATAAGAGTATATAAGTGCAGTCTATTAAAAAAAAAACATTTACAAAAATTAGAAAGCTAATACACCTGACAGAAATTTTTCTGTATTTTGCATAAATTTATAAATAGGCTATTTATACTTTTTTTTTATTTAAAATATTAGATTAAAGCCATATATCTTATTATTAATAGTTTTATTGTTAAAATTTCGTGCTTTTTAAAATACTTAATTAATTGAACATAATTTTTACATTAACATTGTATAATTATTATAAAAAATAAAATTGACTATGTTTGTAATAAAAAGTTAAGTATTGGGCCTAAATATTTTAGTTAACTTTAATCTGAAACTTTGTCTTTAAGATAAAAACTTCAATTTAAGATATAAAGGTTTTATCATATGGTACTTAAATTTTTTTTGCTAAAATAGGCTGGATAGTTTTTCTAATTTTTTTTTATGATAAAATACTTAATTGACTAGATCAGATCACTATGATAATTCAGAACAAATATATATATTAAAATTGTTACTTTACTAGTTAAAAGCTGTTGGTAAAATATAATAAAAAGATGTGTGAAAAGAAATAGAAAAATATATATCATTTAAAACTTATTACTAAAGCCATAAAACTAATTGTCTAAAAAATAACTTTAAGCTATTTTAAATAAGTCAGCAATTTTATAAGATTTAAGGCTACTATTAGCACCTAATTTTTTATAAATCAATTTATTTAGTCAACTTTAAATGTTTTAAAAAAACTAGTTAATAATGAAAAATAGTTTAAAAAATTTCTAAAAAATATTTTTCTTATGATAATTATATAAAAAAGAATCTTATATACACGCTTAAAATTTATATATAGAAACATATTTTTTTTTTGTAAAATGTAAAATACAAGTATTATTATAACTACAGATACAATTCATTAATTAGGACCAGAAAATTTGCATTGGACAAATTCTTATACAAAATTAGTTTTAATCTATTTATTAAGATTTGTTGCTACTTGATTAACTTGCAATTTGTATTAATGATTTATTACTGAAATACATATAAAAACTTTAACAATGATTTTACTAGTCTGAAAAAAAAGCTTATAGGCAACTAAATTTTAAAAAAAAGAGTTGAGGTAAAAAGCCAGATATAATCTGAGGCTTTTTTTAATTGAAAACGAATTTTTATTAAATTTTTATTAACTTAACAAAACTTTGCACTTTACCTTATACAAAGTAAAGTTAAAAAATAATTATGCTACAATTTATCAAATAAAAAATTTTGCTATAAATTTTTACTAAAAAACTTATATCATCTTTATGTCTAAATCTACAAGATTTGAAGTTTTTGCAACAAAACAGATTAATAAGAGTAAACTTTGACAATTTAAAGGCATGTATAAGTTTTTACGCACTAATAAGTGCTTACCTCTACTAAATTTCTTAATAAAAAAAATAATAATTTTTGTTATATGATTAGTATTGCTTTTAATAAGCTTAGATTTTTAAGCTAAGTAAAAGACTTCTTACTAATTAGAGAACTTATTAGTTACTACATTAAGAAGTACAATTATTTTTATCTTACTTAGCTTCTTTTTATCAATCTATGTTATACTAAACTTCTAAATACAATATTTAAAAATTAATCTTAAATTAAGAAAATAAATTCATAAAAATCAAATACATAAGAAACCTTAATTTAGTTTGAAAATATAAGATAATCAAAATTGCATTATGTATTATAATATTTATAATGTAATATATAACCTTATTAAATTGATAATAAATATATTAACTAAAAATAAATTTGTCTTAGATAATCAAACTACTACATATTATTTATTATAAATTTTGTTTATATTAAAGTATCTCAGATTGAAAAGAGCTCTTGCATTGCTTTTTTATGTATATAAAAAAGAATTAAAGTATCTGGTAAGTTTAATACCTGTCACTATAAAGATTTACAATAATTCTGAGCTAATTTAAGATTAAATATAAAATTTAATTTGATTTTTTTTAGATAAAAAACAACTTAAAAGCATCTTTAATAAAAAAACTATAAGCAATAAGTTCAGTCTTTTTAATAAATTTATTTTTAAAAATAAGAATATCATATAATTTTTGTGGTATTAAAATTAATATAGCAGAAAGCAGCCTATAATTGAATATTAGTAAAGCTTTTTATATTTTATTTGTATAGTCTAATTTATAAGTAAATTTTATTAAGAAAATTTAAAAATTTATGGCCATTTATTAGGTTACACAAATCTTTTTTATAGATGTCAATATGTAATAGGGTGACTACAAATAGCTAAAACTGCCTAAAAGATACATTAAAATTTTTGAAAACAAAAAAAAACAAAATTTTAATTAATCTTTTTATTTGAAGCTCATAACTAGGTTGTTAATGTTTAACTAATTATATGTAGCAATCAGTATAAACTAAGGACTTGCAACAATATACGGACAACATAAACTTTATTTTATTAGTTTTATATAAAACAATTTCTTTTTTTAGCTTGATTTAAAGCTAATTATTTTTAGTTTTTAACTATCTGTAAATAGTAACAAGGTAAAAGGTTTTTCAATTTGTCCTTATAATTAATAAATTTTTTAAACATCTCAAGGCTCAATATTAGTTATCTTATACTTTTATTTAAGAATTTAAATCATCTTTAAGCCTGTAGTAAACTTATAAATTTCTTAAATGCATCTTATTTAAAATGTGCTATTTAAATCTTATAAAACCTAAACAGAGCTTAGCTTTATTATCTGATTTACATTGTAAAATTTTTATTAAATAAGATAATATTTTTTTTATAACTTTTTTGATCATAGATAATAGGCTTTTATTTATACTTAAAAATTTATGCACTTATTTCTGCCTAAAGAACTTGAGGCCATTTAATTAAGGTATCAAATTTAATTTTCATACTAAGAACTAGATATAAAGTTATAAAATATATATCAAAATAGATTTTAGCAATATAAGGTGAATAACAGATACAATTTTGGCAAAAAATTCATTCTTTTTGCTTTTTAACTTTCTACGCCTTCTTAAACTGTTTTCTTTTCTGCAATTATCTCTAAAAACTTAATTCTTAATGTTTAGTTTTTTGTTAAATTGTCACATATTAAAAAATTTATTAGCTTTAAATTTTTAAATCACTTTATTGTATACATAGAATTTATTCTTTGTATCTAGCTTTTTTTCTTTGTCATAAACTGTTGTTGTTAGATATTTCTAGTAATACTTTATTAAAACTAAATTAGTCACAAAAAAAAATTTATGGTTAATAACAGAACTTTATCTGCTTATTTAAAATTTTGATTAACAATTTTTTGTTTATAACATAACTTAATAGTTCTTAATATAATAAGTAAAAAATTACAGAAAAATCTTTAAATAATAAGAAAAGTATAAAATTTTCTAGATTAAACTATCTTCAACAAACTTTTTATGTTAAGTTAAACTAAAACCTTTTCATATGAGAAAATGAATTCCTTTAGATAAAATTTGACTAGCAATTTTAATTTTGTATTTAATTTATTTTAAAAATTTATATAAATCTTTAATAAAAAGATTACATGCATGCTTATATTTCCTTACAAATCTATTAAATCCTAAAAACTTTAGTTTTTATTAATTATAGTAAATCATGGCATAGATTTTGTAGATAATTAGTTACTTTATGTTTTTATTTAAGGTTTATAGTTTTAATTAAAGAAAAAACTATATCTATATAATATAAACATAATAAAATACTTAAAATTATCTTTTTACTTTTTTATTTACTAATAATAAAACAAAAATAAAGGTATAATTATGTTTTTAAAGTCTTTTTTTAGTACTCTTATCATGCACAGAATTACTCTGACATTGTTTATATCTTTTAGTTTTTTTTTGTTTTCAAAGCAGAGCAATTTACAAAAAATTACAAAAAAAAAATTGATAGATTTTGTATATAAAGAAATTTCTTAAATGCAATTAGTTATTTGTTTTTTAGTTTTTTTTAAAAATTTTACTAACTTTAGAAAGAAAGTCTGTCTAAAGGTATTTTTTTCTGAAATTATAGTATAATTATATATATATAACAAAACAATAATAATTATTTTAAATAGTAATTTCTTTACTTTTTATAGTATATATAAATATTTATTTTATAATTTTTATATTTTTTAAGACTCTTTCTTATTAACATAGTTTATGATACTAATTATAAAACCAGAAGCTTTTCTATTAAAGAGGCTTTCTTATAAGAAAAATAAAAGATTAAATCTATAATTAGCATGACCATTATAGTCTATAATAATTACATTTTTGTAACAGAATTTTTTTTAAAATTGACATGATAATAGTAATTATAATTTTTTCTAAAAGACAGTTTAAGTTAAAGACTGAATTTTCTATATAGATTTTTTCTAAATACAGTTATTGCAAATGCGCTACAGACTGTAATATAAAAAAGTTTTTTATTTTTACTTCACAAACTAAATGGTATAAAACATTATGCTAACACACTTGGCAAAAAAGAGCTATAAAAACAAACTTACAAAAAATTTCAAAAAAAGCTTAGTAAGACTTAATATAGTTATTTTTTTATAGAAAAACTAAATTGTAATAATTTGTAAAATATAGATATAATTTTTTTTTGTAAATAACGGAGATAGTTAGTCAATATAAATAATTTATTACTAAGTTAAATTTTATAATATACATTAAAACTTGTTAAATATAAATGAACAAGTAATATATCTTTTAGATAATCTAAAGTTATATAAATATTAAAAAATTTACTATCAATATTAAGAAACTGTTGTATTTTATAATTTAAGTTTGTTTCTATATAAAATTTCATAATAAATACACATTTATATAAACTTTAAAACAAATAATTTTTTTAATTTGATAAATTTTTATGCTGCTATAGCTTGCTTGTTAATTATATTACTTAGTTTATTACTACATAAAAAATTTGTACTTTTTTAGTTACAAAGATTTTAGAACCTAGTATATGTAATTATTAGATAGCAGCTTTTTCTATTTAATACAAATTACTAAGCTTTTGTTTTTCTAGTTTCACTTTTTCACAAGAAAAGATTGTTTTATTTAAATTTTTATAAAGTATTCAATTTTTATAATTAGTATGTAATTTGTATAACTTAAGTATAAAATTTTTAACTAGCTTAGCCAAAAAATGATAAGACTACTCATTTTTGAAAAATTTTAGGTTTTGCTAATATGATAAAAAATTAAAATAAGATTCATGAAGTTTTATTTTATTATGTAAATAGTTGCTAAATACTTTTCATAATAAAATCTTATTTTTTTTTTTAAAGCAAAAATATTAAAACATATTATATTATAAAATTTTAGATCAAATCAAGTTTTATAATTAACTTTCTGAGAAGAAGAGGTACTTGAAAGTAAATTACTTTTCTAAAAAAAAAATAGTTGAATTTTTATAAAAAAATATATTTTTGTTTGCTTATATAATCAAGTTAACCTCTAAAAAGTCAACAAATTACTAAGCATTAAAGAGTCAATAAAAATTAATTATAGCATACATTTAAATCTTAAATCCAATTAAAATCTTTTTAAACTTATATAAATTGCTTTTTTTTTATCTAACACTAACTATAACAACTGATTTAATAATTTTATTGCAGCAATAAAAAACTTCATATAAATTTGTAAGATTGGTTAAAGTTTAAGAATTTTTGCAAAAAGTTGTACTTATTTTTACATTTTATTATTATAATAAAAAAACAATAATCAATAGTACAAATTTTAAAGTATTATAAATTCTAGCATTTTTATATTTAAGTTGAAATACATATAGAAAAAAGTTATAAACATTTAAAGCTACAAAAAAAAACAGTAGAAAGATATCCATTTAATTTTAATTTACTTTTTTTAAATAGGACTACTAATTAAATCAGAAAAGCATCTTTAAATTCTATGCTTAGCTAATCAGTAAAAGTTAAGGCAGAAATTAAAAAGATACTCTTTTTTTCTTATATAAGATCAATCAATAGTGCTAACAAAAAATAAAATAAAAATCACTAAGTAATATTCAAACATAAAATTTATAAACTTAGTTTGTTAGATAAGTTAAATGGGTATAAAAAAGAGCTATATATCAACACAACAGCTTATTTTACTTATTTAGTAATACTTGACTAAGATTGTACTTATAATTGCTTAATAGCCTTTCTAAAATAATAACACTTTACTATGCTATTTTGATAGTAAAATTAGACTTTTTATCATTATAGCAAAATTTTTATAGTTATTTTTCATAAAGAAATATGATCTCTATCTTTTTATACTTGCTAAACAAATTACAGCACAACAATTTTAGTTTAAAATTTTTTTAGGATAAAAAACAATTTTTTACCTTTTCTTATATTATTTTTAATATGATACTACTACCACTCAAAGACTTTAAGCTTTTTTTTCTGTAATTTTACTTTGTATAATTCTAAACTCAATAGAAAAATAAATTATTTTTATTTAAAGAAAGATTTAAAACTTAAAAAAAAATTTTTTTTTGGTGCATATACTCAAAGAATTACTCAGTTTGCTAAACTTACTATCTTATTATGAAAAAAAGTGTAAATAACTAAAATTGTTAAAAAAGACTATAAATACAATATAACTATTTACTGTATAAGCAAACTTTATAGACTACTTTTAATCTAAACTACAATTTTAGATTTATAATATAAGCAAAACTTTGTAGAGAAAAGCTAAAGTATTAATAACAAGAAAAAAAATTGATTTAAAATATCAGAGATAAGACATTAGCTTTATCTAAGCTAACAATGCTAAATAAAAAATTACAAAAAAGTATAGTTTCTATTTAATTTTTTATATAAAAGCAAAAAAATTATAATATTATGAATTCTGTGCTTTTTGTTACACATAAAAACACATCATTAACCTTATTCAAGTATTATAATTACAATTTTTTTGTAAATTTTACATTATTAAATATAAATTAACACTTTTTGAGACATGCATATAACAATTTGGGCTGTCACACCAAGTAAATTCCATTTCAAGTTTTTTAACTAGAAAAACATGCCAACTGCAATGTTTTAAGTTTTTTAAAAATTTAATAAACTTTAAATTAACTTTATATTTTTTTCTAAAAAGCTTGTAACTATGCTAGATAGTATATCACTAACAATTTATAGAAAAAGTCTTTTTTACTAGATAAAACTTTGTAGGTTTAGCTAACTTGAAATATCTTATGGCTATATTGTGAAAATATAAAATAACATATTATCTAGAATACTAGATATATTATAAATAGGATTGTACTTAAAAATTATAAAACTTGTTTTGATATCCTCAATTTAATATCTTGCCATCTCATAATAAGTAGTATACTAAAAACAGTATGTCATTCATATGCTTAAAACCATGTAGCCTTTCTCTAAGATAAAAATGTAATTAAATAAAAAAAACTTATTTTAATACTATATTATTAAATTAAGGCTAGTAATTGGTAAAATTTTTGTGAACTTTTTATATCACAATATATGAAAAACTAAAGTACATTTATTTTGTTTAGGCTTTATTAAAATTGTTGATACTGAAATCGATTGTATTTTTTATATAGCTTGATAATAATATATCCTTAGGTAATCTATAATCAGTATGTTAAAAAGTCAGCAAATATATAACAAAATGTCAAATATAAATATAAAAAAATCTATCAATCTGTGTTTTATAAAATTAATGCTATGACTTCAATTACAGCCTAAGGATTTTTAATATACAAATTATAAATGTTTTATTTTTTAGTATACTATTAAAAAATGTTTTCTTGTACTATTACATGTTTATTATACATAATTAAACAGCTACATATATATTCATACTTATTTAAAATATTTTTCTTTTATGTTTTTGTCTGTTAGTTGTTTATTATACATATTTTTTTCATTTTAAAAACTTTTTTAGTAACTTTTCTTATTATTAAAACTACAAGAAAACTTACTACATTTATCCTTATTATAGCACTTTTACTCAGGTCGCTGATTGTTGCATTTCAACCTATAAACTAAGTATATAGTTTTATTATTCTCTACCTCTTTTGTTATAATTTACTTTACACACTATAAAAATTAAGTTTTAGTTTCATATAATTTTTATCAAGTGTAAACTAATGTTTTTCTTGTTTTCTAATAGTGCAGCTGATGCTTACTAGTGCCTTGCTAGTGCAACTATTTAACAAATTCCTTTACAAAAATTGTTAAAACACATTAATAAGTATAGCTTTCAAAGAACTCAAATAAATTTTTAGTGCAAGCAATGTTTATACAATTGCAAAATTAGTGCAACTGATTTGCTACTGATTTAACATCAGCAATACTAAAATCTATTTGTTGTCATATTAAAACAAAATAATTTAAAATAAATTCTTATAATTAGTGTAGCTAAAGTAAACTCTAAGCCATCAAATTGCAACTAATGTTGACACTGTTGCTATTATTTTGCAACCAGTAGACAATTCTGCTAATATTAGTAAAACAAATTTTAACACTTATACTATTAGCCTTGCAAATATTTTTAGATAACTAGTATAATATAGTATAGTATAGATATTGTTACACTGTTGCTAATATATGTGTAACTATTCTTTTCACTGTTGCTATGAAAAGTACAACTACTTATATCAATGTTGACAAAAAAAATGCAATTTACTGATAACATTGTTGCCATCAAAATTGCAATTACTGTTGAAATTTTGCTATTAGAAGTAAAATAAGTATATTAGTGTCATTAACATTACAATTGCTATCTATATATTTAATTATCAAATCTTTAACTTTCTAAATGCTATCAATAACATAACAACCTTGCTGACTTTTTAAAAAACAGTTTGCAACTATTATTTAAAGTATTATCAACTTCAATGCAGAAACTTCAATAAGGTTTAATTGTTAGCATCATCATTTAGACTAAAATTAATTTAATTTTTATATAATTAATTTATATATATATGTCACCTTTTTTCAAAAACTTTTGACAAATGAGTATCATTTTTGCATATATTTTTTTTACTCTTCTTTATTCTAAAAGCATATTTATTATCTATGTTACAATAGTGCAGTTAAATCCTTTAGTTACAAAGTTATATTTGGTGCAAATACTGTTGGCACTATTGTTATCATTATCACTTCTACTTTTGATGCTTCTGTTGTATCTGTTATTTTGATGTAGTTAAAAAACTTTTGTTAGTGCGAATTTTATTTACACTTTTGCCAATTTAGAAAAATTAATGTTTATAATTTGCCAATACTTTTAACATAAACACTAAACCTTGTTGATTATATAAAGCAATCTTCTTTAATTATAGTAATTAGTTAGTGACCTTAGTCAATACTGTCAATCATATAAGTAAAACATATTTGACATCAACATACATAAGAGCAGCATATTTCATACTGGGATAATAAAATGCAATTTTATAAGCACTAATTATACTTTATGGTATTTATAATCAATCTTTTTTTATTATATCAATTATTAACAAGTATTATCCTAAGTAATTTTTATTGACACATATGTAATCTTTTGGTTAATTTTTTTGATGCTACTATACTAGTGCAACTAATCTCTATTATTTTTACAACCTTTTATCTACTATTTATACTTTGTCTTCAAGCAACTCTTTTTTTTACAATGTCAAAGTCTTTCTGATTTTTTTATTGTTTTACTTATTTGTTTTTTTTGCAAAAAGTAAACCAATCTTTCTTGTACAAAATTTTATTGCTGCTTTTTTTTTTTTTATCAATCAACATCTTTATTTTTCTTGCAAAATGTGTTTTTTACTTAAGATTTTATATTTATGAACTAACAAAATTGACACTTATAACTATAAGGCCAATGTTAATTTAAACCCTCTTTTTAAAAAATACTGTGCCCTTGCCATTGCATTAACTATTTACCTATTCTCTTGACTAACCTTATACTAAGCTAATATATAAATTTATACTAATTATTTTTTTGCTAGCTAATTACAAAAAGCTTCTGTTGCATGCTTTATAGAATATAAGAAGCTTTCTTTTGTTGTGTCTTTTAACTAAAGATATATACCCTTTTTTAATCACTGCAACAAATGCAGTTAAACATTTTATACTAAACTATAAGTAAGTCATAAACAGTATCTCTAAGTTATTGCAGACAGTCATAAAGTTTTTTATATTTGTATATTAGTCAAGCTTGTCACTAAGCAAAATATTATAAAAATGTAACTTTGCCATAACTTTTTTGCATAAGAATTTTGTTGTAACATCAGCACATAACCTTAGTTTTGTATAATATATTAATACTATAAATTATAAAACAATAGAAGCAATGATTATATATATTTAATCAATAATAAACTTAGAATTAAGAAATCTAAGCTTAACACAATTTAAGATTTCAAATAGCCGTTTCTTTTTCTTTACTAAAAATAGTATATAGTTATAAACCTAATTCCTTATCAGATAATAAGCTACAAACTATGTTATAAATTAAAATTTAAATATTAGCAAGTTGCCTTTATAGCTACATGATTGCTGCCTTAAATCTTGTCAACCTTTATAATATCATATATGGTAAACACAACTATAAATGTATCAGAGCATTTGTATATTAAGTTTGTTTAACTGAGCCTTACTTTAATTTTACTATTTTTTTATTTAAGTCTTTTAACACAAATTAAATTCACGAATCTTTATTGTATTATTATATTAATTTTAATAGAAAACACTTTTGTAAGCACTTTATTATAACTCCTAAATTACTTTTGTTAAAAAATCTATAGTATTTAATTGTATGCAAAAAAAGCATAAACCCCTAATAGATTGTTTATGAAAAAGTTTTTTTTTATATTGCAAACTTATACTAAAACTATATATTTTATATAAAGTTTATAGTAAAAAAATATATATTAACTTTTGTTAATATATAGTAAATAAGGTTCTATAACTTATCATAAAACTGAGAATGAATTCAAGATAAATAAGTTATATATGATACTGAAGATGAATTTTTAGTATAACAAAAAATGATAAAAAATACAATTAAGGCAATAATATTAATTAAATAAAAATAACAATTGTTGTTTTTTATATCAAAACATTTTAGTTTTAATTAAAAATTTAAAAAATTAATTAATTTTAGCATAGAAAAATTAGTAAGTAATAGAATACAATATTTAGTTTTTATTTATCACAATTATTTTTTTTTAAATATAGATAAAAAAAATATATTATTTGCAAAAACATGTTGATTTAAAGCTAGCAACATAATATATCTAACAAAATAACTAGCAGATAGCTGTATATAAAGCTTCTAAACATATATAAACTATCAGTATACAAAAAGACTAACTAAGCTATTTTATATGTGTAGCAATAAGTGTTACTTTTTAAATGTCTATATTGTTTTAAAAAATAAAAACTTTTATTTTTCTATATAGTTATGCAGACATTATCTGCATAAAAAAAACCTTTTGTATAAGAAATATAACTATTTTTTGTTTACACTAAAAATTTCCTTTTTTTATGTAGAATTTAATTTGTTTTTTTTTATTGTAAGATTAATTAATTGTATAAAATATAAAATTTTCTTTAGAGTTTAATATTTATACAAGTATATAAATTGTATGGCTAAGTAATTATTATAGTAGAAGAATAACTTACTTTATAACTTTTCGCAAATCTTATCATATTTGATAGGTAAATAACTACATAATTTAACAATTTAATTAAAAAAAGAACTATTAAATAATATGGATGGTGTAATATATTATTATATTTTGATAACTTTTTTGTAAAAAATGTAAAACAGAGTTATGAAAAATTTAGAAATAATTAAAAGAATGATAAAATTTTAAAGTTTATGTGTTTAACTTTGATTTCTATATATTAGACAATGCCAAGATATAAGTTTACTACCATTTAGGACTATATAACTTACAAAAACACCTTATTGTCCAGTCCCCAATATTGTGATAAAAAAACTAATTATAGTAAAAATTTTAAATATGCAAAAAAGAAAGTAAAGCTAAAAAATATAAAATTTAAAAATTTGCATTAATTTTATTTTGTATATAAAAAATAGCTAATGTTACTACACAAAAGGGGTAAAAGGCCTAACGATTTAAGAAACTAAAATTTCAATGAAGCTTTTTTAAAGTCTATAAGTATATAGTTTTATTTGTATAATAAATTAAATTTATGATGTTGTTCTTAATCTAAAATAATACTATTTGTACTTATAAAACAAAAGTATTTTCTTTTTTTATAGTATAATTTTATGTTATGACTTTATAATATAAGGTAAGTTATTTCATGTAATAAGTTCACAACTAACAATTTATTTTTAACTTAGATTTTCTTTTAATAATTGTAAGATAATCTAGTTATAGATTATAATTTGAGATTTTATAAACTAGTTTTTCTATTATTTATAAAAGCTTTTATATAAATGGTTTTATATAGTGTCATCAATCACTAAGTTTTTTTTAAGCATAATAAATATTAATATATGTTAACATAAGGAAAAGTAAGTTATCTGATATGTTATTGGTTGTACTTGTAAATTTTTTTTTAAGCAAATTATAAGAAGATAATTTATTAGAGTATGATAATGATCTATAATTATAGTTTTAAATGTTTTTAGAACTATAGTTAGATTTTATATTTTATTTTCTAATGCCCTTATCTTATACATTACAGATGCAATTTTTGATAAACTAAACTTTGACTATCTAACTCTATCTTATAGATAAGAATCTTCTAGTTGACCTATCAACTAAAAATTTTAATTTTTAAAAATAAAACAGTAAAGTTTAATTAAACAGGCTAAATTTTTAAAAAAAAACATCCTTAATTAATATTTTTTTAAAAATTAACATAATAATATTAGATAAAATATAATTTTTTTAAGTTGTATAAATTTTGCAACTTTTTAAAAAAAAAATATAATGTAGCTATATTATATATTTTAATTAACTTCAAAAAGATTATAGAGCTAAAGAAAATAAGATTAAAAACTTAAGATTATTTACTTATAATTGTATATATAAAATTTTTTATAGAATATTAAATAAGCCAGTACTTCTTGAAACTCTGTTTTAAAGATAAGTAATTATTATTTTTATAAAGTTTATTAAGCTGATAGTTGATAAAAGTTAGTACTCTAATTAGAATACAAGCTAAACTAATAAAGCCAAGTTAAGCACAAGCTAAGCATATTAAATATAAAACAACAAATTAGTAATTGAATTAATTAGAAAGGGTATCATAGTAACATTATCTCTTAATCTGTAATATGTAATTTATTTTCTAATATTAAAGTTTAGGTGATCTCATATTTTTACTATAGCAATTATAATTTTTTCTTACTTTTAATAAATTCTTTAAATTTAGGTGGGCTTGCATTTATAATTAAAAGTTTTTAAAGGGTCTGGTCTTTAACTCAAAAAAAATAAATTATAGACTTATTTTTATTTAAAAAAAATACTAACTTAAAACTTTTATCTTTTTTGCTTATTGCCTTTTTTATATTGTAGGTTAATTAAGGGCGTACACAAAAATTTAATTTTAAAAAAAAATAAAAACTTTTATTTAATTAGTATAAATTTTTTAAATAATTAAGATCTCTAAATTATCAGTATAATAGCAATCTAATACTAATTACTTGCAATTATTTTGGAATTTAGAGTTGAAAAGTAGTCAAGTAGCTTTTTAAAGTATTTTTTAGTTTTTAATACTATAGATAAATTCTTATATTTTAACTAAAGATAACATTTATAATAGTCTTTACAAATAGATAGCTACTTATATTTAAATTTTTTTACTTGTATAAGTTCATATGACTCATTAGTCTTTTATTAACATAAGATATTTTTTTAGATAATATACTTTTTTTTTTAATAGGTCTTAAACCACCTCTTATATAAGTCTATCTTTTTTTTTTAATTTAAAAGCTTATATTTAAGTTAAATTTGGCAACAGATATAAACCTTAAGTAAAAGATATTGACTTATACTATATTTATCTGCAATGTTTTTTACCTAGATTTTTTTTGTCAATTATACAACAAGAATTTATATAAAATCAAAAATGTAGTAGCTTATTTTTTTATAATAAACAAAAATAATTAGTTAAAAGAGCAAAGCAGTTTTTTTTT
>CALNHX010010011.1:0-44167 GCA_940337035.1 Agriotes lineatus
ATCGCGAACGCTATACATTCAACTTCGAGCATCGCGGTCGAATTAGAAGTTAAAATGCTTAGTAATTATAGTTTGATGTCAACATTCCGTAAAAATTCCCAATGATATTAATAAAAAAGTAGACGACTTTTAAACATCTAACCTTGAATGGGATAGAAGTTATTCTTATTGTGGCTTTCTCTTCTTAAGTGCAGCCAACACTGCCCTACCACTTCTAGAACTATCGAGAATAATAAAGGAGCTTGTTTTTTGTATGATTAACTTGAAAAGAGGCTTCCACGAATGGGGCCCCCAGTTAATCCGCTGCGAATTCCGGTTCAATGGGATTGCCGGGAACTGCCACTTAATAACCCTTGACTTAGGTTCAGTTATTTGTTGGAGTGAAACAAGACTTAACAAACACGAGTATATTGAGTAACAACGATTACAAACGTCACTGATGGACCGATGGTTTTTTACAATAGCTTCAACTGTTGTGACACGCTTGGATTGGCCACGCGTGAATAGCGAATTGCGCGTAACCGTCACACAAAACAACCTGGAAACGTCTTTACCAGGGAGCTAGACCGACCGCAAAGGCTCAAACACTATTGGCGGAGGCGATCCTGCGTAGCCAATCGGAGCGTCGCACGTTGTTTAGGAATAAATGCTTATTTTAAGAAATCTTAATGCTAAGCTCTCTCAATGAGGCATTGTATTGAACGAAATCCATAAACACATGAGTCCCAAATACGCTAAGTCGGCTTAAGTCCTATTAGAAAGTGTCCATCCGCTTAAAAGCCATTAAGGGAAGCTTACAAATTCCTTTCCAATATTAACAGAGGCAAACAAATACGGCAAGATGCAAATTTGACTTTACCACGATTTTTGAATGAGATAGAACAGTTATGATTTGAATTACATGAATAATTATAAGCAAAAAGGTTTTGATGCTCGCATTTGTGTGAATCAAACATGCCGCCCCCGAAGTGCCGACTATGGCACGACGTGATTAAATCCCAAAATTAAACTGAAATCTAAAACTACCAAATAATCAAATGCATAACAAGAACTAATGACAGATGATAATCCAAGAGCCTTACAGATAACCTACAACTAGCATGAATACAAGCAAAGAAACAACTAAACCTAGCAAAATGTTCAATCAACGAAGACTACCAACTAAGAGCAAAGTCAATGTTTATTGCCCTTGATCGCAATGATCGTCTTTGGGTAGTATGTACACTTTACGCACCGAGCGTTTCAGGAGATTCCCTCGGGAATCGCGCACCTGCACCACACGCACAACACCATCCGCTCCTGGATATGTGGCCGAGATGATTGCCAGTGGCCAACGGTAGCTTGGAGATGCCTCGTCGTGGACGAGTACCACGTCGCCTACCTGGGGGGCTAGAGACGTGCTGGAGGACTTCCACTTAGACCGGCGCTGCAGGAGGTGGAGGTAGTCCCGGGACCAACGATCCCAAAACTGCTGGGACAGCCGCTGGACCAGCCCATAGCGGCTGAGACGATTTTCCGGTATGTCCTGGAGTTGGGCTTCCGGAAACGAAGTCAGCTTCCGACCGATCAAGAAGTGGGCAGGAGTAAGGACTTCGGGGAATGAGGCGTCGGTAGGGAGAACACAGAGTGGGCGGGAATTTAGTATCGCTTCCACTTGAGTCAGCATGGTGTAATACTCCACGAAAGTTAACTTTGCATTGCAAGATATTCGCCTTAAATAATATTTCAATGACTTTACCCCCGCTTCCCAGATGCCGCCAAAGTGCGGAGAGCGTGCCGGAATAAAATTCCACTTAATGCTATGTTTCGACAATTCTTCCCTTATGCATTGCTCACTAGAGCCTGACAGGATATTTTTTAATTCCGATAGCTCATTTCTGGCACCGGTGAAACAGGTAGCATTGTCAGAAAATATGTTGGAGGGTAAACCGCGTCTGGAGATGAATCTCCTCAACGAAGCGATGAAAGCCTCCGTCGTGAGGTCTTCCACGAGTTCAAGATGAATAGCCTTCGTGGCCAAACACACAAATAGGGCTACGTAAGCCTTTACTTCTTTCGCGCCTCGCCCGGATTTGTTTTTTATAAACACGGGACCCGCGTAGTCTATCCCGCAATTGCTGAAAGGAGGAGAGGGTGTGACACGAGCTTCGGGTAGTGATCCCATCAAGTGTTCCTTCATCTTAGGCTTGACCCGGAAGCATATCACGCAATTGTGTATTACTTTACGTATCAGGTTTTTGGCTCTCACGATCCAAAACTTATCCCGCAATGAGGCCAGTAACACCGAGTGTCCACAATGCAAGAGCCGCAAATGCTCTTGCTTCACGATTAGCAACGACAAAGGGTGACTAGCTGGTAACAAAAGGGGATGTTTCTGATCAAAGCTTAGATTGTAATTTTCTAGACGGCCGCCCACGCGCAGTAGGCCCTGATCGTCCAGAAATGAGTTTAGAGAAAGCAGTGCACTATTTTTCGGCAATGGCGCTTTCTGAGACAAAACTGCTATTTCTCCGGAAAAGACTTCCGCCTGGGCAATTTTGATCAGACGGCGAGTCGCGTCCTCCAATTCGTCAATGGCTGGAGGTCCTGACCAGCGCGCCCATAGGCTACAGAACTCGCGTCCGCAAATCCGTGGAGATCTATCGAATTTAAGTCATCGCAAATTACCCGTCTCGGAATTGCCAATGAGCCCAAAGCGTGTAATGAAGAATGGAGTTTGTCGTATCTGGAGCGCATCTCCATGGGCACCGTTTCGTCCCATGACAACTTCAACTGCCAAAGCCGTTGCACGAGAAGTTTCAAAGTTAGAACGCTTGGACCAAGTAGTCCCAAGGGATCGAATACTTGAGCCATACTAGAGAGTATAGCCCGCTTGGTAACTGATTTGCAACAGCTAGGGTTCACTCTGTAACTTAGCACGTCCCGCCGAGTATCCCAAAAAATGCCGAGAGTTTTCTCCGTGGCGTCTTCCGTCAAAGAAATGGGCTCTACGCTGCCGCGATCCACACCAATGGCGCTAGCTACTTCACTGTCGTTGGATGCCCACTTTCGCAATTCAAACCCGTACCCCGACAAAGCGCTACTAATTTCGAATTGCGTTTTTATGGCTTCCGCCCTATTTTCAAAACCAGTCAGTAGGTCATCTACATAAAAATCCCGGCTAATTCTTAATGAGGCCTCTGGAAGCGATGCTTCGATTTCCTGGGCGATTTGTATCAAGCACCTAGTTGCTAGGTACGAGGCTGATTTAGTACCGTAGGTGACCGTTAATAATTTGAAGCATTTTACCGCTGAGGTTTTGTCGTCACGCCATAAAATTAATTGGTATTGCGTCTGCGAGGGGTCCACGAGGATTTGCCTATACATTTTGGCGCAATCTGCTTTCAGCACGTACTTGAATTGCCTAAAGCGACAAAGAATTGCAAACAACGACTGCTGGACCACTGGGCCCTTATGTTGAAGGTCGTTAAGCGATACTCCGGAGGAGGACGCACAACTGCCGTCAAAAACAACGCGATGTTTGGTCGTTGAGCTGTCCTCCTTTATGACTGGCAAATGTGGCAAATAAAACCGAGGATGAGGAAGGCTCGCTTCGTCGTCCACCTTGCTCAAGTGACCAAGCGACTCGTATTCCTTGAGAAATGCGGAATACGCGGTTTTCAACTCGGGATTTTTTGACAATTTGTTTTCTAATGAATATAACGCTATACCGCGCGAGTTTCCCAGCGATGGAGCATCTTTCCTGAAAGGTATGCTCACGATGAACCTACGCGGCTCCGACGACGCCCGTTTCGTAGTCGATTGAAAATGGTCTTCGCAAAATTTGTCATCAGCAGAGAGTCGGCCTGATGAACTGTAAGCCCCCTCGATTTCCCAAAATCTCTGAATGCCGTGCTCGATGCCGGCTACACTTAAATGAACTCTATTTGAAAGAATGAGTGCTCGATTTTCGACATTCATGTTTCCGCCTAAAACCCAACCAAAAAGAGTTTTTGTTAAGAATGGCTTCTCTGGGCCTAATTTCACATGTCCCTGACAGAGCACTTGCCAAAAGACATTCGCGCCTAATAAAAGATCAATCTTTCCCGGTGTATTACAATCTGAATCGGCTAGCACAATGTTTGGTGGGATCTTCAAATCCCTCAACGAGAAAGAAAGGACCGGCAGAGGGTCCGTAATTTTGTCTAAAACAACACAGCTCAAAATGTCCTCGTATTTCCCGTTGCGGGAGCGGATTCGAACGTTTGCTCTGAATTCAGCGTTCAGAGCCCTGGCACCAACACCCGACAGTGAGGTGATATTACCTCGCTTTTCAATTTTCAAATTTTGACACAAGTCGGCGCTAACTAAGTTAAGTTGGGATCCGGGGTCCAAAAGAGCTTTTGCCCGGGAAAATGACCCGGAGGATCCTTCTACGAATACGCTAACCGTGGACAATAAAACTTGCGCTGGCGCCGCGATTGCAGGACGGCTACAGGCTGCTGAAACGGATGCGACGGGTGCCTCGCTCGGGGCGACGGCCCCGACCTCCCGTGTGTCGCTGCTGGTTTCTGGCAGTCCAGGACGCGGCGACGGAGTATTTTCGTGCGCGTCACGCTTTGGACGCAAACACAGTAAAGTATGGTGCTTTTTTCTGCATACGCGGCATCTCGACGATGTGCATTTTACCACGAAAAGTCCGGGCTTGAGACAATTGTTGCATAATTTCAAACGACGCGCCTCTTCGATACGAGCGTTTACCGACAATTTTGAAAATGATTCACAAGCCCTAATCGAATGATTACTATTTTTGAAAAAATCACAAGAGTGATTACCTTGCTCTCTGGCTACATGAGCGCGTGCATGACTTTTTTGCTCGGATCCCTGATTTCCCAGACTCGAACCTATTTTCGCAGATTCCAGCGAACCTAATAAGTGACTTTTGCTCTCTAAAAAATCTAACAACTCTCGCAAAGTAGGAAATTGTCCGGTATGTTTGTATAATTCCCAGTCAGTCTGCATTGCTGAGCTGAGCTTCGAAACTATGATATGTATTAGTATGGTGTCGACTGTGGGTTCCCCGTACGCCTTTAAAATTTCCAAAATTCTAACTACACTATCGAGCAGCCTTTGAACAGACGAATGTGAATCCTTTTTTACGCTCTCTAAACTGAATAACGCATTTATGTTTGATTTTACTATCAGTTTCTTATTTTCAAATCGCTTGACTAGGATGTCCCAAGCAATGGTATAGTTATCGTTGGTAACTTTTAACGACGAGATTGAACTAGCAGCTTCTCCCTTAAGGGAAGAAATCAAATAGTAAAATTTCTGAACGTTGGTCAAATTAGCGTTGTTATGAATAAGCGACGTAAAGGAGTCATGAAATTGAACCCAATTCTCGAATTTCCCCGAAAAGGAAGGCAAATCTAAGGGTGGTAATCTTAATCCAGCGAGCTCTCCTGAAGGGCCACTTTGCAAAGAATTTTGACCTAGATTCGGTTTTATACCCGGACTGATCTTATTTTTTGATAAGAATTTCTCGACTGTGCTACTAATCTCGCTAAAATGAGTCATAAAAGAGTCGAATTCATTGAAAAGTTTATCAAAGTGTTCAGCGTCGGCCTCCATTAGACCCTCCATTGACTTCTTATACTCATCCAACAAATTTTGGAAACAACTAAACTCTTTTGACAAGTTGCCGACCTCGTGAGCCTTCACGGGGCTGGACTAAGAAATATTCTATGAAATAGAGTTTCGCAACGATGTACTTGGGCGTTTATGAATTTGCAACGAGTGGTTAAAGTGCGAGTTTCCGACATGACCGCTGATGTCGAACGAGTTTCCACCATGACTGACACAAGCAAAAAACAACACTAAACGAAGGTGTAATGGAAAAGGACTTACTTTTGATTTGAGAACCTAGTAACTTCTTGATGAACAGAAAACCAACCCGCTGCCGATCGCTGCCGCTTGACGTGGGACCTAGACTCGGTGTAGGCTCTCGATCGTTGAATTTCCTGGTGTTGGCGAAGCTTCTTGACGCTCTCCGACGAAATGATGTTGGAGCAATTGCATCCACCAGCTACTGGAAACTTGTACACTCGCGTTTTTTAGCTTCTTCCACATCCGGTTCGAAGGACCAATGTTTTTTGTATGATTAACTTGAAAAGAGGCTTCCACGAATGGGGCCCCCAGTTAATCCGCTGCGAATTCCGGTTCAATGGGATTGCCGGGAACTGCCACTTAATAACCCTTGACTTGGGTTCAGTTATTTGTTGGAGTGAAACAAGACTTAACAAACACGAGTATATTGAGTAACAATGATTACAAACGTCACTGATGGACCGATGGTTTTTTACAATAGCTTTAACTGTTGTGACACGCTTGGATTGGCCACGCGAAAATAGCGAATTGCGCGTAACCGTCACACAAAACAACCTGGAAACGTCTTTACCAGGGAGCTAGACCGACCGCAAACCAGCACAAAGCATAGCTGAACTTGCTTACTCGAAATTCTGAATCTAACTAAAGCTGAATTGACAATGAGCTAAACTCGCAAATTCAACAAGGAGGGGAAGGCTCAAACACTATTGGCGGAGGCGATCCTGCTTAGCCAATCGGAGCGTCGCACGTTGTTTAGGAATAAATGCTTATTTTAAGAAATCTTAATGCTAAGCTCTTTCAATGAGGCATTGTATTGAACGAAATCCATAAACACATGAGTCCCAAATACGCTAAGTCGGCTTAAGTCCTATTAGAAAGTGTATCCATCCGCTTAAAAGCCATTAAGGGAAGCTTACAAATTCCTTTCCAATATTAACAGAGGCAAACAAATACGGCAAGATGCAAATTTGACTTTACCACGACCTTTGAATGAGATAGAACAGTTATGATTTGAATTACATGAATAATTATAAGCAAAAAGGTTTTGATGCACGCATCTGTGTGAATCAAACAAATAGAACATTCAGCTGTGCTGTATTTTTCTCAGAAAATTACACTATTTAAGCCTAAACATCCTGTTACAGAGGAGTTTATATCCGAAGACTTACATGAACTGCAACTAATAAAAAAAATTGTTCATTGTTACAGTAAATGTAGATTATATAGTCATAGTAGGAAAGCTACAGAGACCCTTCAGGGCAAGGGAGCTACAGTTAGACAAAAAATGACAAAGTTAATCTTATTAAAAAATGTGTAAAACAAATGTTATTTATACCTAATATGTATACATGTCCTTTTTTTAGTTTAATGTATTAGTCAACATTTTTTTCAAATTATCTTGTTTTTTGTTTTCCTATACTATAAATACAAATGTTACCCGATACATCCCAGAACTTCAAGTTTTCATCATTGTTTTAGATAATCCAAAAGTCTAACAGCCAAGCAAAAAGATTGGGGGGACTACCTAAAAACATGTCAATGGCAAATTTATTACTAACATAGGTATGAAAAAATGAGTATTGTTTTTAATACATATCAAGGAAAACTCCCAACCCACTTCCTTATTAAATCTGCTAATTAATTTCATTTTATTAAGCAATTGCCTGATCTTTCCGGCTACCTTCTGCAGAGAGACAGAGATAGGTATACTTCACCATCACTGGTTGCATACTTTCCGCCCTGCCTGAACTCGCGTTCAGTGAGAGTCCCTTCCAGTTACCTACTCATAGTATACAGTTCAATGGTGCCAACTCCTGGCTCCAGTCAGCCACTCGACCCCTTTTACAGGTCCTTACCTTTTGGCGGGGGTTGGAAACATCTATTTTACAAAAAAAGTTATTAAGGAAAGTATCTCAAAATCATCCCAATTCGCCCCATTTGACGGTACCAAAAACGTGTTGGCCAGTTAAAGCAGCGCTTAGTAGTGTATATGTAACGGTAATAGTTATTTAACCAACAAGTGTGTTAATGAAGGCGATTAATAATCGAAACTGTTTAAAGCACGAACGAGCGATAGCGAGTGAGTGCCTTTTATAGTTGAGATTATTAATCGCCCATTAACAAACGAGTTGATTACAAAATTTTTTCGTTGACCGCAAAATCTTTTTTGTGGCGAAAAATTTGATTAATACTACTACCCTCCATGCAAAACATCATCAAAACGTCAAAATCACAAAAACAGTTAATTAATGAAAAAGAGTGTATTAATCAAAAACAGTGTATTGTCTAAAAAAGAACTACATCTAGTGTGCTTTGAATTTCCCATACAAATGTAAAATGTGCGGCTCTCGCGCGCATTTTAACGCATTATTCAACAGCATGAATATCATAAGAAGTAAGACAACCCTTATTAAAAATGATTAATCCTCATTGTTTTCCAGAAAATAAAAAATATTTTTCAAATACAGAACTTAAAAGTAATGGAAGGAATATAACTTAATAAACTAAAGGTAGTCCTTAGAAAAGCGTTAATTATTGACTACAACAAGTGCTCGAAGTGTCCACCATTTTGCTGAATACACAATGCTACTCGACCTTTCATGTTGTCAAAAATGTGGTGCAACATTGCAGGTGTTATATCTTTGCATTTAATTCTAATGCACTCCATCAGCCCTTCCAAGTGATTTCTCCTTTCTTTGTAGACCTCATTTTTAAGATGTCCAAAGATGCAGTAATCTAATGGAGTAAGGTCAGGTGAATTTGCTGCCCAAACCCCTCGACTAACTACTCGATTGGGAAAAAACTGCTCGAGAAATTCTAAATTTTTCCTTGTCGTATGCGCAGTGGCCCCGTCCTCCTGAAAGTAACCACCATTAAATTCATCGGGGTGCAGTTGATCCAAAAAGGGCACTAATAGCTGTTCTCGATAACGTTGACCATTTATGGTGTTATGAAAAAATATTGGTCTTATGATCCTACGAAGTGACACCGCTAACCATATTTCAACTTTAACAGGATGTAAAGGAGCTTCAACATAGTTATGTGGATTATCGACTAACCACATTCTGTAGTTCTGTTTATTTACAAATCCACTTAAATGGAACCACGCCTCGTCACTAAAAAAACTTAAATCAAGAACATCGTTGTTGTTTAAATTTTCTTGGAAAAAGTTGCAGTAATGTATGCGACTAGCATGGTCCCTTTGTCGAATTTCATGTACAACAGACACTTTATATGGATGCATGAGCAGTCGCTTCTTCAAAATGTTGTGAACAGTACTTCTAGGGACATCTGTCTGAGCTGAAATACGACGCACTGACATTTTTGGGTTTTCTACGACAAGAGCTTCGACATTTTCAATAATGTTTGGTTCAGTGGCTGGCCTTCCGGTAGACTTGCCTTTTTCTACACTTCCTGTCCCCCGAAATTTTTCAATAACGCAACGAATGTGGTGCAGCAAAACAGTTTCTTCGACAATTCTGTTAGGAAACTGCAGTCGAAACTGCTGCTTACAAGTCGCATAGGAATATTGCCATTCCCCATTTATTAACTGTCCTGATCGAAAATATTCCTCAATAATAAAAATGTTTTCTTGCACTGTGTACATTTTGTATTGTATTAACAAATATTTTATAATTAAAACTATTTGAAGTGAATATTTACTTTTTTTTGACAATTAATTAATGACAGCTCTGGATAATGCAATACCAATAACAATCTAGTGGCACATAAAAATTTACATGTAAACAAATTTCACAGGTAACTAGATGTAATTCTTTTTTAGATCCTCTGTAGATACTAAAGTACATTTTTTACTTCCTTTTACTATAAAGGAAGTATTGGATTCACCCCAAAAATTCGAAATTGAGTTTTCAACAGATCTTCACGTTTTAGAGTCCCCTGATCCCAAAAAACATATTTTTTTTCATTGGTCTGTGTGTCTGTGTGTCTGTGAACAGAATATCTCAAAAATGAAAAGAGGTATGGCATTGAAACTTCATATATAAGTTTTGTGTACTATGTAGATGAGACAGCAAGCTTTTGAAGAAAATCGCATAACCGGAAGTAGGTGTTTACTCTTGTGATTTTTCAGTTTTTTTCGATTTTTTCAAAAACGGCTCTAACGATTTTTTTAAACTTTACATTTTTAATGTGTATTGATGTGAAATAGGTGAATTTCCAGTTGAATACTTCTAAAGTGGGTTTCTTTTTTTTTTTTCTATTTTTTTTATTAACTCCTATTTTAAATAAAACACCCGGTATATTATTACATTTTTGAATTCACCTTAAAATTCTAGAGAAAATTTGTCTCTTCAACTAACACTCGATTTTGTACCGTTTTTGTAGAATTTGTAATTTTTGAAAATTTTTAACAAATGGTTAAAAATTAAAAATGAAATTTTTGACTAATTATAAGATCACTGTAAAAGGAAGTTGTGTGAGTGTATCACACCAGATTTTTTTCTATAATAATTTTCAAGGTCAACTTTCTAGGGGATAAGTTGCATTCCTGCAGGGTCTCTAGTTTTAATAATGTTGGTACATAGATTTTTAGTTCTTTTCTTCCACTAAAAAACTGATTGTCATTTTGACAGATATGCCATCATTTAATATCGCTTGCTACATTTTTGCATTTAAAATATTTCTTGGTTTTCTTTTTTTATCCAATGTTATTGATGATGATGATGATTCCCTGTTAAAAAAAGAAATTTGTCAAGAGTTCAAATTAAGAAACGTTGACATTCAAAATTGACACATAACCATAATTTTGAAAAAGTTCTACCAACACGAGGTATAAAAATTTCCTAGCGTTTTAATCACATGTCTACCAACATTGTAACACGTTGACAGTTATTATAGAAAAAAAACGTACTGTATATCAAAATCTTATTATTATTGTGGAACAGGCTTTACGTGAGAGTAGTTCTTTTGAATCATTTTTAATCTGTTTCGTTTGAGTTATGGTAGTTTGTGTAAATGTCAATTTTTACTGCTAATTCGTCTGGGTATTAGTTGTTTCTGGGAAGTTCACATTTCTCAATTTAAGTAAACACATTAGAACTCAGTGACTGGAAATTTTAAATTTCTAAGTAAATATACGCTACTGAACCTAACTAAATTTTGATGGGCGTTTTTTCAGAATCACTATGGACGTGAAGCAGGAATTACTTGACAATAATTTGTGTACTGCAACAGCCACCACCTTACATGAACCACTGATGCAAGTTGATGAAAATAAAGTATTAGTTGCAAACATACATATACAGCAAGATGTTATCGAAAGCACTATCGACCACACAATTTATCACGGATTGAATATCAAACAAGAGGAAGTTGATATAAAAGATGAACTGCCCTCTCCTTGTGCAGCAGATGGAAGCATTTTAGAAGAACAGTTTGTTTGCAAAGTTTATAAAACTCAAGCAGAAGACAAGAGTTCGTATTCTTTGTACCCCAATAAAGCAGTAGCGAAACATGACTTAGTTAACCATATGAGAACACATACAGGGAAGAAACTTTATTCATGTTCAATTTGCGAGTATAGAACAATTAAGAATTGTGATTTAGTTCGACATATGAAGATACATACAGGAGAAAAACCTTATTCATGTACAATATGCGAATATAAAACAGCTCAGAAAAGTTCTTTATTTCAACATGTCAAGAATCATACAGGAGAAAAACCTTATTCATGTTCAATTTGTGAGTATAAAGCAGTTCACAAAAGCAATTTAGTTCAACATATGAAGATACATACAGGAGAGAAACCTTATTCATGTTCAATATGTGAATATAAAACAGCTGAGAGAAGGTCTTTAGTTCGACATATGAAGATACACACAGGAGAGAAATCTTATTCATGTACAATTTGCGAGTATAAAGCAGCTCACAAAAGTAATTTAGTTAAACATATGAAGATACA
This sequence comes from Agriotes lineatus, assembly GCA_940337035.1. Taxonomy (NCBI): domain Eukaryota; kingdom Metazoa; phylum Arthropoda; class Insecta; order Coleoptera; family Elateridae; genus Agriotes; species Agriotes lineatus. The sequence goes on from CALNHX010010011.1 coordinate 11,789, forward strand.
TACAGGAGAGAAACCTTACTCATGTTCAATATGCGAATATAAAACAGGTCAAAAAAGTTCTTTAATTCATCATGTCAAGGTTCACACAGGAGAAAAAACTTATTCATGTTCAATTTGCGCGTATAAAACTGTTCAGAAAAGTAATTTAGTTCAACATATGAAGATACATACAGGAGAAAAACCTTACTCATGTTCTATATGCGAATATAAAACAGCTCATAAAAGTTCTTTAATTAAACATGTCAAGGTTCACACAGGAGAGAAACCGTATTCATGTTCAATATGCCAATATAAAACAGCTCAGAAAAGGTCTTTAGTTCGACATATGAAGAAACATACAGGTGAAAAACCTTCTTCATGTGCTCAGAAAAGTGTTTTTGTTAAACATGAAATTACATACGAGTGAAAAACATTAGAGTGATAATCTCGGGGTTGGTCGCTAGTTCAAGAACTTGTGCAGTGAGAAAATTCAACATATTTTCCTTAGTTATATTTTCTGCAACAAGCAAGGTGCCTGATAAATCATAAATTTTATGTTGTGGATTCTCCTAATTTATCCTTTTCAAAATGCTTCTATTTCTACTCGTGTATTATAAAAACTAATGTAAAATTAAACTTTATTTTGGTTGTAAATGATCATGCAGCACGTTATATCTAATAAAATCCTAAGTTTTGGTGTGTGGTACAATTATGCAAGATAGCGCAAATTTACAAGTTATTTTGTAGTTCCTGAAGTTAGATACCTGAGTAGGTAAAGTTCAAGCAAGGCGTGATAATTAACATAGAGTCAATAAGCGTAAGTATATACAGTGTGAGGAATAAGTAACGGAATATGTCATCACTTATTTATTAGTGATTTAAAAAAGTTTTAACCACACGCTACTACGTAAAGCCAGCGAGCGGTGTGAAAACAGCAGCCAATTTTAACGACGATACCCGAAGCAACCACAAAATCAAAAGATGTAGATAGCCACACACAATACCTACGTATAAGGTATTATTCGATTTCCTTTGTTTAAAAACCATAAATAGCCAAAAATACGTAAGGAATAAATATCTATATTAACAACAATATCCTAACAACTAAATAGAAACTCCAATACATGCAAGCTGTCGAAGAGGGAGCAGCCAACCCCAAAACATTCAAAATTAATTACGAGAAAACTGTACATGGTGCCACGATTAAACTTATACATAAATTAAGTTGCCCCATAACCAATCTAACAGTGCCCTTGCTAAACACTCGTCAGCCTTCGAAGGAGGTAGCAGCCATTCCAAAGGTATTCAAAAATTGATTATGGGAACGCTGTACACAGTTTTTCAATTATTAGTTCTGTAAGTGTTAGTTAATAGTACTGAAGTGACGTGAAGGGTGGTTGGAAGGTTTAGTGTAAGTCATTGTTGTATTTAGTTGTGTCAGTGCTATTTATATATTTTTTAAAATCTCCAGTAGGGTGTACGTATTTAGTAATTGCAACAAAGGGGGCAGAGATTGTTTTTTAAACTTGTTGTACCTACAGATAGTAAACATCGTACATGTACAAAACGATGGCAACTTTTGCATTGTTTAGGGTTTTCCGATACTGTACTTTCTCCACAGAATAAGTAATTATCAATCATGCTGGTTGCCAATGTCAAAAGATATCTTTTTTATATGTGTCTTATATTCGTCCATGGTTAATAATGAATTACCCACCAATGCTTCATTGTTAACTATCAGGCTGAAGAAATATACAATATATACTCTACAATTATAGCTATCGTCTTGAATTGGATGTTGATCAATGGCAATTCTCCACTCAGAAAACTGCGAAGGCAAATCTTGCTTATTGTAGTTATTGAAGTAGCTAAAAACTGCAAAAGTACTTTGAATTTTAGTTTTGATTTTTCAATTGTATTATCTAATGGATCTATGTGGCTAAATGGTTTTTGCTCGAAATCGACAATAGCTAAACACCAGTGATTTCCGTTTTGCAGTAGCGGCATTGCCAATCTTTTCTTATAAATTTTGACGTTTGACAGGAAATAATCAATATAGTTAGTTTGTTGAAATATTATGGTAAAGTAATTTGTGGGTACAACTCGGAAATTGTTTCCACTCATGAGATTCATAACTAAGTCTACAAGATAATTATTTAACCATTGTCTAGTATTTAACGTTTCGTAGTCATTAATGTGCAACCGATAGATTACTGGATTACTGTAGCAAGCTACTATAATTTATATCGTCGTCCATTTTCTAATGTTTTATAAAACCAAATCTCATCTACCAATCCATTTTCTAGGAGAACGAGTGGTTTTATCGTTGTCCATCGACGGTCTTGTGCCGATAATTGTTGACAAGGAGCAACAATTTCCGGCAATAAATAAAATTCTTGTATTTTAGGAAAAATACGAGACCAAAAGCTTCTCTCCCGTTGTATTCTTTCTACCTTAATTCCTTTAGATGTATAAATAACAAAATCGCTCCATTGGCGATTTGCAACTTCTAGGACGCCTTGTATTTGATAATAATACGAATGTGTTATTTTAAGTTTCTTATATACATCTAAGTAGTCAATATTAAAATCATTAGGATGTACATTTCGCGATGAGAATGGACACTTAACTTCTATAATACCATCTTCGGCTACAAAGCCGTCAGGAGATGCACCTGTGAAAGGGTAATCTCTGTGCATTAATAAACCAACTTCGTTCACACAAGTATTAATTTGTTCTGCATATGGCTCTATTGCTATTAATAGATTTTCCACATAGGATGTCTTTTATAAGCCATGAATACGAAGAAGGATTCCTAGCTTTAACTACTCTTCCGAAGTAGGAAGAAATCAATCGCTTTTGACGTTCTTTCATCCAACTTTCAGCGCTCCTCTGACCACGAGTGTCAATTTCAAGTTCGGAAATTTGGTTTGTAGTAAGTGTGAGTGATTCCAGATATGATTCACATTTTTTAATAAAATATCAGACACTGACTGAAAGACATCATGCGCAGCAATTGAGTCTTTTTCAGTACAAAATCTTCAGATAAAGGTACCACTGAAAGAACTACAATTATCTGGCAATTCACATTGTTGATGCACCCACTCTTTACATTGATCGCATTGAACCCATACGGTTTGTCGAATGTACACTTACTTTCAAAACTTTCGCGAAACCTATTTTTCGCTGTATTAAATCAGAGTTGTAATTAATCAACTCTGACATTTAAACTTTTCAAAAGTCAAAATGCCTCAACTGACAGAAAAAGACAAAGTTTTGATGCTTTCCAAATTAGAAGAGGGATGGTCCATAAGAAGGGTTGCTACTCACTATGAACTAGATAAAAGCACTGTTCTACGAGTAAAGAAGAGGTGGGAACTAGAAGAGACCGTGACTAGAAGGCCGTGTTCGGAAAGACACAACATTTCAAACGTGGAGCAGAACTGAGCCCTTTTGGATAATTTAAGGGAAAACCATTTCAATACGGCCAGAAAGCGGTTTTTGAGACCAACTTTCCAGCATCAATGTCATCTTTAACCTAATCTCAAAATTACCCGTTCACACAGCTAAAAATTTGCAAAATCGTTGTTACTTGATTTTGAATGTGTACGCGAAAGTTTTGAAAGCAAGTGTACCTAACCCACAATAAACACATTGGGTAAAGTCATCTAATAAAATTAATTGGCTCATGTCACTTTTGTTGGTTTCAGGATTTTTTTTCTACAGCGAGTTTCTGTTTTCTTAAATAATTGCCTAAGAAATGAGTAGGTCGAGGTTTCTTCTTTTTGTTCCATTTTTCTTGCGAAGTATTTTATGAGAAATTAAGTGATAATTTGGATTTCCCCGTGAGTTTAGTTTTCATAAGTTTTATTGTTGATTCCTTGTGAAGAAATAGTACATGCTCTCTTGTTCTACGGATAAATATAGAGCATTTCAATTTTTTTTCACCTATAAATAGATTAATTTAAAGAAAACTAAAATAATTTTCAACGGGTGCGTTACTGCATCTGTTAAAATCATACACAGATAATTTCAAAAGTACACCATTCCAGAGTGGAAAAAATGATAAAGATTTCTTTAAAACCGTGTCGAGAAAGCTTAGATTAAAATAAATATTTGTTGTATGCGTAATGTGATTGTTGGCAGACGGTTCGAAAGGAAGTAAATCTTTAAAATACTTATAAAAAGGACTGCTACTATATAGCCGCTCATTTTTATTAGAAGAAGTTTCTGACATATCTTTTAGAGACACGCAGTCTGTTTTACAATCATCTACAGTTGGAGTTCCTGTACAGCAAATGATAATTAAATTTGAGTACGCATTTTTAACCTCAACATTATAAGAAGGTTCAGATAAAAGTAACGAAAAATTCGAGAACCAATTTACAACCACCACAAAATCTGTAAAAGTAATGCATGCCGCTATTATTTCTTTAAAAAAATTTTTTTGGGTATCATTTTTCAAAACAAGGTCAACGTCTTTGCTTAATATTTTCATAAAATGCGCACAGCATAAGTGAATAGTAACGAAATTTTGAGGTTTCTCTATTTTACCTGATATAACATTCATACAATGGTCTAAATATTCAATTAACGTTAATCTGTTACAAGCTCTAGAAATGACATGAATGTTTGCAAAACTAAAATCAGTTATTGCGGCGCCAAACGCTGCCCATTTGTTTCTTTCTTCGCAGAATACCCTAAAATCGTTTAGAATTTTGAAAATTGATTTGGCAAAATTTTGTGACGATATCATCTCAAAAATAGGAAACAGCCGTTCTGCTGGTAGTACTTTTACAGCGTCTGTATAGAGATATACCTTTTTTTTATTATTTGCAGGATTTTTGACGAGACCACCAGTTGCATCGAGATATATTACCGGTAATAGTTTGTTCGTGTTTTGTTGGCTAAGAACATGCAATTGTTCATCGCTGTATAATTTAATATTAAACGGAATAGAGATTTCTTTAATGTATTCCCTGTGTTTAATCTGCATATTAATTAAATCTAGGATATCGTTTTTGTCTCTGTCCAGGTTGGTCTTAGCTTCTGATTTAATTTTGGGCAAAGTTGAATCAGATTTAATATTTTGTAAGTTTCGCTGTTCCAATATAGCACAGTTAGCATCCAAAATTGTCCTTTTCTTATATTGTTGAGGTAGGCAGTTTAAAATACTTTTTTTGACAATAGATCGTTCAATTCCTTTAACGTACGTATGTGGTCAGTTTTCTCTATGGCAAAAATTTAAAGATGAGCTGTACACTATAGATTGTTTGTTATTTATCGCAATAATGAATTTTTTTGAAACTGTGATTATTGTAAATGCACTCGGCAAAAAGTTTAATTATTCCCCGCTTTAGATACTTGGTATATTTGAAGACTAACTAACATACATTATTGACGTATTTATAAATCATTTGGCGAACATAAAGTGGATAATAATCGCTAAGTAGCTGACTGTTTTTAAAAATATAGCTCCAAATGTCGTCTGGTATAGTGAAAAGAACTTCTACCATTTTGCATTCTGTATAAGATATACCTTTTTAAATTATTTCTAATATATTGATTGAACCTTTAGGCAGAACTGATTCATTATTAACACCTGATAAACTCAAACGGCAAATATGAATATCACAAATATCTTTCGTTACATCTAAGTTATTGTACTGACTATAACTGGAAGATTCATTTACTAGTAAACTGGTAGAGTCATTCGAACGTCCGTCTTTATGCATTTCACTAACTTTATCGATATGCGCGGAAATGCCATTTACACTAGAATCACCTTGCATTTCTAAAAATGTTAGTTCATTTAGAGAATGCATTGTGTTATTGTTTTGTTTGTTTATAGGTGATAATACTTGCGGCTCTAAAAACAGTCCATTCTTTGCCTTACGCTCGACGTCGAAGTGGCAGCCATTTTCATTTCACCAATATTCTCTCTACTTTCAGAAGAAACGCAAGCTTTCTCCTTTTCGTCCGCAACTTCAAAATATGTTTCTACTGCGCTCGTTTCATCTACGAAATTCAGTGAATATGTATTGGTATTAGAAATTGGTGACAAGTCCTCATTCAGTGGGAGAATGGGGAAAAGTACACGTTTACATTTGTCTAGTTCATCAGGATTATTGGCTGATAAAAACGAATGTTTTGGTGTTGACGTTACATAGTCATGCATAGTCAACATGCTGATTTTGTCACTGTACCTCTGTACCTACTTTCCAATTTTTTGCTTTTTTCCACATATTATGGATAGATTTTCGGTTTAGTAAGGCATTCTTTCTTTTAAAATGACTACATAATTTTCCGTATATAGAAGTTTCTTTCCGGTAAGATACAGTCATTACATCGTCCTCTATATTCATTTCAAGCAGTAATGACCTTAAACTAGTTTTATTTAAAGCTTTTATATTAGAAATAGGATTGTTACAGAATTCGTTCTTAAAACTTTGTTTACGGATTAGCTTAAAAATGTTGCATGAATAGCGATATATCGTTTTTGGAAATAAAGTGGCTATATTGCGAAACATACTATCATTTGGTTCTTAGGTATTTCATTTCTGTTGCAGTTACTTTTGATCTATGTTTATCTGTCATTGCCCAGGTCTCTGCTCCATATATTAGAGTAGGGGTGAATATTGTTTTATATAGGTGCATTTTTGTATTGATGCTAATTTCTTCCTTTCTTATGATGGTATTGTTTATTTGATAGTATATATTATTTGCTTTTTGTTTATTCTATTACTGATTTCGTCATCTATTTTTCCGTATATTTTTATATATAGGCCCCTAAATATTCATATTTTTCAGCATTTGAATTTCCACAGCCCGCTGAGGATCAGTTTGTTTTGGATATCTCGATACTGAAGCACAATAAGCAGCATCTTCAGATGATGTTAAGCGTTTGGCAGTACTGAAGTGTATTATTGGTGTCACTCTAACTCTATGCCAAATTCGTTAGCAGGTCAGGTTTTACGTCAGTCTGTGTTAAAACTGACGCAAAACCCATGTACAGTTTTCTCGTAATTATTTTTTGAACATTTTGGGGTTGACCCCCTTCGATGGCTTGCGAGTGTTTGGCAGGGGCACTGTTAGATTGGTTATGGGGCAACTTAATTTATGTATAAGAGTAATCGTGGCACCATGTACAGTTTTCTCGTAATTAATTTTTGAATACTTTGGGGTTGGCTGCTACCCTCTTCGACGACTTGCGAGTGTTTGGCAGGATTACTGTTAGATTGGTTATGGGGCAACGTAATTTATGTATAAGTTTAATCGTGGCACCATGTACAGTTTTCTCGTATTTAATTTTTGAATACTTTGGGGTTGGCTGCTACCCCCTTCGACGACTTGCGAGTGTTTGGCAGGAGCACTGTTAGATTGGTTATAGGGCAACTTAATTTATGTATAAGAGTAATCGTGGCACCATGTACAGTTTTCTCGTAATTAATTTTTGAATACTTTGGGGTTGGCTGCTACCCTCTTCGACGACTTGCGAGTGTTTGGCAGGATTACTGTTAGATTGGTTATGGGGCAACGTAATTTATGTATAAGTTTAATCGTGGCACCATGTACAGTTTTCTCGTAATTAATTTTTGAATATTTTGGGGTTGGCTGCTACCCCCTTCGACGGCTTGCATGTATTAGAGCTTTTATTTAGTTGTTAGGATATTGTTGTTAATATAGATATTTATTCCTTACGTATTTCTGGCCATGTATGGTTTTTAAATTAAGGAAATTGAATAATAGCTTATACGTGGTATTGTGTGTGGCTATCTACATTTTTTGATTTTGTGGTTGCTTCGGGTATCGTCGTTAAAATCGGCTGCTATCTTTTGGCTGCTGTTTTCACGTCGGTATGGTAGAACACCATTTGTTGTAAAAGTAGATTCATCTCCAAACATAATATCTCGATGGAAATCTCGTTGTTCTTCTATTTCACCCTGAACCTACATGGAAAAATCATACCTTAAATCATAGTCTCTCTCTTGAAAGGTACAAATGAATTTTGGCTTGTAGGTATGGTATTTATTTTTCCTAAGAATGCGCTTCACAGGGATTTTTTTTACACTGGTGTATTCATAAATTTGTTGTGTGGACGTTTTAGGGTTTTCGATAACTGCCTGAAGTACGTTTAGGTGGTTTTCTTGTGTGCACATAGTTTTTGTACGTTCTTCATTACAACTGAATTCTAACGATCCCGTCCGTTTAAAATGGCTCAAAATTCTACTTACAGTTGAATAGTGAACTTGTTTTTCTGGATGTCGTTCGTTAAAAATATCTGCAGCTTCACGCATTCCTTTATAGCCATCTCCACAAATTAAAACTAATTCTGCCTTTTCGGCTAACGTTAACAATACTGGAGGAGGCATTTGTAATTAAAGACATTTAATACACAATAAATCTTAAAAGATAAGTTTTAAAAAACCAAACTGTCAAACTGCAGTTTCTTTTAACCCCTATTAAATTTGTTTTTTCCATAGCTACCCGCGTTAGTTTTGGTATTTTTTGTTAATATTTGCTCGACGTGAAACATTTTCATAAGAATTTGAAATGAAATTGTAGGCTTTAATTGTGAATTTTTTCATATGTAAATTATTATTAGTACAGCATTTTCCTTGTTAAAAAGGATATTTGCGAAATTCTAAAGTTCTGTTAAATATCGTTGCAACAAACATGAAGTGAACGGTTAGTTAAAAAATATAAATCCAAGTAAATTTTACATATACGCTTCAAGTTTATAAAAGTTATTAAAAGTGACGTAGTTGTGGCTACTTTAAATACATATAAAATCAGAATAATAAAAATATGAGGCTAATACAAAATTTTTCAAAAAAGAATAAAAATTCGAATAAAAGACCGGGACTTTGTATTTGAGCGTAACTTTTGATTCTAAATAAAATTTTGCCATATTTTTTTAAATAAAGGGACTTTATTCTTTCGCCAGTTTCATATTTTTTGTCTGGCTCTGTATGCTGTTTGACTTGAGCCATTCTAAGGGCATCTGATATGGTTATCGAACGTGCACTAACTTTTGGCAGTATTTAAATTTCGGTTGTACAACTAATACAAAAATGTCCCATTTGTTGCACACTTAATAGACCACACTGTATATAAAAATCTACGAAAATTTGTTTGTCACTTATGTGGCAAGCGCAATGTAAACCTTGTATTTTACTATTATTTTAAGAAATGTTTGTGAAATATTAAATTGTTGTAAGTATCCATTAGCAGTTTATCTACAAAACTATCTCTTCGGAAAACAAAGAATACCCTTACTATAAGTGATAAATATGTAATACGATTCTAACAAAATTTGTAGTCATCGTAGCGACGTTTTTATGCACCATCCAGAGCTAAACCTTTTATTGGGGACCATTCAGTACACACCTAGATATACATAATCTTTGTTAGTGGTACTTTTTGTATGGACAGTTTCAAAACACCTTGTATATAATACATATTACCTTATTTTTTCTGTACTCCCTTGCAATGGCTACGCCTGTTTTGAAATAAAATTACAAAATCAATTCAAAATCACATTTATTAAATAAGCGTTTATAAAGTACTGCAAGTACATAAATAATAATATAAATAAAGTCAAGTCGTCAGGTATCCTCGAATCTAATATCTATAGCCGCCACTTGGGGGCAAGTAAGTCTGGCTGGGGCGATACTGCCCGCTGTTGTCGCCCTGGTAGCCGCCGCCTCCCGCAGCCCCCAACGACCGCAAGATGGCGTCCGGAATCGGGGGCGGAGTGGGCAGATGCGCCCCCACGGGGTGGAAGCCGTTCTCGTCGGCGGTGTAACTGATGGAGTACCGCACTCCGTCGGGGCCGGTGTACGAGAAACCACCCTCCGCCGTCACGGCAGGCCCTTCAGGCCCTGGTGCCCGGGGGTGGCCCTCCTCGTGGGCGGAAATGCCGTTTCCGGTCTCGTAGCTGTACCTGTAACCGAAATAGAGATTAAAAACTATACGACTACCATGCCCGTGAATAGACACAGACACTCTGCAAATGAAGCTACTTGAACATGCAGGTGACACAGGTAGAGAGTGTGTCGCCTAAATTATTCACCCTTGAGTTAGAAGATGCATCGATTTCAACGAAAGCTATGCTGACGATGTGATTGTTGTAGCTCAAAACCTAGACCTAGAGGAACTAGAGGAGATGTTTGAAAATGAGTTTAAAAAACTTCATACATAGGGATGGAAAACCATTCTACTTTATAGACACAAAAAACAAAGTATTTAGAGTTATCGTACCGACATTCAATAGCTTAGAGTGACACATCTCAAACTTTTCATTAAGGAACGAAAAAACTAACGACTAACCTTAAAGTAGTAAACAGTGCCCAAAATTTTACAACCTTGCAATGAAATATAAAACACACGTAGTAAGAGAAGTATCTGGTCGCTAAAGCAAGCGCATACCCTATTACAGACCTTATTTGCTGAAAAGTCGCATAAGAAGGGCATCGATAAGATGGATCGACCACCTGAAAATACTGGCAATCCATGAAAGAGACGTACGTTCCAAAATAAATCCTAGAAAGATAGAAAAAGAAGAACGCTATACCTGTAGTTGCCATCGCCGTTGTTGACGTTCTCAAAGCGAGTGATGGGGATGTTAGCGCCTCCACCAAAACTTCCGGCGCCTCCACCAAAACTTCCGGCGCCTCCACCAAACCCTCCGCCGCCGCCGAAATAGCCACCAGCACCCCCAGCGCCCCCTGGTGGGATGTAGCCTCCATGGAGTTGAGCCCCAAGGGCGACGGCGAGCACCGCAGCGAAGATTATTACCTGAAAGCAAGTCGGTGAGATGAAGGGGTTGGGCTCGAGATAAAGCCTTACTATTTTCATTGTGATTGTTCTGGTATTTGATGCCTTGATCTGTGCATAATTTCGTCTGATCTATTTTGTTTATATATAGCGGGGCGCCCCTCCACGTGCAGAAAATTTGCAATCCAGATCGGGGAAGCGCAAGGCTGCGTGATGCATTTCGGTTTTCTTTCAGCGGCGCGGGCGAGCCGAGAGAAAGGTGGATCCAGAAATGCTCGTGGGTTTCAAGGATTGCCCAACGACAGCGGCCGCCACAATGGGCGCGTGATTTCGGGAGCCTTGCGAGTGCTCGCGTTTCGCAAACCGGATGGCCGCTTCTTCGGGAATTCCTCCACGTCCCGCTCGTGGAGTCCGCATCTCGCGCGCGATCTCGCTGGTTCGCAATTCAACCATCGCCGTTTCAGGTAAGACGCCTGAAGTTTTAAGCTTGCCGCCATATATGATGTAGCTTGCGGTTGGGAAAATTGTGGTTATATTTCTTTATCTACAGAGGTTTTTCCGGTTTGGTAACTTGAAAAAAAAATTGTGGTTTAGATCACATGGACTAAGGACGGACACAAAGCAGTATTAGTCACAATGTTTTAGTATTATTATTATTATTATTATGTAGAAAGTACACAGGCAGTTAAAGCCTACTACTAGATACAGGGTGAGCTACAAAATTTGGCGTCTCTTATTTTATGAGACTGCAACACATCATATACCAGGGCAACACATACACTCAATATTTATCTAAGTCTTGGTTATTTACAGATATTAACGTTAATCAATTTAAAATATACTCTATTTCTGGCTTGTCGTATTTGATGACAATATTTTCAGCAATTTATCTTTATGTGATGTAGTTGGGATCCATATTGATGAATTTAATTCAATTTGTCTCTCAGTCTGAGAAGTTTTCAACAAATATTGACTGGTGAGAACGTGCAAGTTTTCATTAAGCAAACTGTCATTGATTATTACTTCTGTCGTCTAAAAGACGAAGGGAGTATTGTAATCGCGAAATATCCACCTTCCGGGATTTCTCCAGATCTTCACGTTTCAGGGTCCCTAGATGATCAAGAACGTGTTTTCTCAATTTCATCTGTCTGTCGGTTGGCGATGTAGCTCAAAAACTATTTGTTGAAGGAACAAGATATTTTGCTTGGGAATTAAATGCATTACTGGCGTGTAACCGAGAAAATTTCAGGAAAAAATATAAAGCTACGAAAAAAAATAAAACTCTGTCAACTATGGTTGTAATTCAAGAACTATTACTTAAATACAAGTAATATTTCGCATATAGCTCAGGCATTTACCTTTGACAAAAAAGCATATTTTGGACCCAACATATACAGGTTGAGCACCTTGAAACTATAAAATGTTGTATGTTTTTGCTTTAACATCAAAATAGATAAAAGTAATAATTTGCTATGTGCAAGCTCTGGCTTACCCTTGACGAAAGTGGAACCGAACAGATACATGGCAATGTTGTAATAGAGTAAAAAAGAACAACAAATAAGGGCGTTCTGTTTAATGCAGCTGCATCGCAAAAATACGAACGTTCCTGCGAAACCCCGTGCGACAAACTGTCGAGCTACTGCCAATCGTTGAAATCGCATTTGTAAGCGCTAAATTTCGTATCCCACCGCAGGTTTTTTTTTATTTCAAAATTGATGTAATTTGCTTTACCAGGTGTTTCCTTTTATCGTTTCACTATTATTAAGAACGTAAAAATGTTTTTACCCCTTGTTTCCTTTAATTTTTAAAATTGTTTAGTGTTCCAACGTCCACTTGCGGGGGAAATTCTGAGTAAAGCCCTTTATAGATTTTTTCATGTTTTAAATTTTCTTGATTAGTTAAGATTTATACTAAAAATTGAAAAGTGACTTTTATTATAATATTATAACAAGCACTATTATAGTTTTTCAATGTCTGTTTTATAATTACTTGGGTTTGGTGCTTTTCTTTATTTTTGATGTATTAAAATTGAAATTATGTAACATTTCTACTGCATAATCTGAAAATATACTGTATTTTTTGGGGATAATATGGTTTTTCAATGCAGTTTTTATATTGTTCCTCGTCTACTATTTCCGATACGTGAGTTATGTAAAAAATTTTTATGTAAACTTGGTTATCTATACATATAGTTGCTGATTATTAGAATATTTATTTAAATTATTTGTTGCAAGTGAACTGACTGATTTTCCCTATTTTTTCCGGTGTGTAACCTTTTTTTAATTATTCTTGTTAATGAATGCTATAGGGTAGTTATTTTATAAAAGTATTTCTGTTTAAAATTTCTTTTATGGTATTCTTCATGTGATGAAATGATAGCCCGATCTATTTATCGTATGATTAAGCATTTTTTATATTTTACTGCAGTGCAGGAATTGACGTCTAAATATCTACTATTTCGACTCTAATTTTTCTATTATTTTTCTTAGTAAAGTCTACACATTACCCTTTTTCTGTGACGTCAGAAATAACAAAACATAGCGTTTAAAACGTATTTCTTAGATTGCTTCGAAATTCAAATAGATCAATTAGATCGCAGGTAGTAGACTTTAGAAAGAATTTGACATATACCTAACCTTTAATGTAAGGGATTATCTAAATAGCACATTATTCAAACCAAGACATTCTTGACTTATGTAATCCGACGTATCTCCTCTTCGAAGAAGTCCCTAACGCTTAAAATAAGATTTTAGGCTTGCTCGCTTGCTTGTTGTTGTGCATTATTTTACTGTCATTTTGGACAAATGTCACATTGACAGTATTATAAAACAAGCCATACTTAAAGGGGACCTGACCAAAAACTGCAGAATTTTTGTTGTCCACTTTCTTATAGTTGAATAAAGAGAGAAAATTGTTACGTCACAGCAAAAGGGTAATGTGTAGACCTTAACATTATATCTAGGAAGTTTATTGAATCAAGAACATTTTTGGTTGTAAATTGCAATCTTTGATTAAAGTGGTTGTTTTTCGTTTTTTTGCTGATCTTATGTCGTGGACATAAAGGTAAAATCTACACATTACCCTTTTTCTGTGACGTGATAATTTTCTTTTCTTATTTAATCATAAGTAGGATGCCTTGATGTCAATTTGACGTATTTGTCCTATAACAGGGTACGGACATATCGTTGTCCCATCTCACTCTAAAGTAATTTAGAGTGAGAGGTGACAACGATCTGCCCTGTCTGTCCTGTCCTTGGTACGGGACAAATACGTCAAATTGACATCAAGGCACGCTAATCATAAGGGACTGGACGAAACAAAAAATCTGCAAGTTTTGATCAGGTCGGCTTTAAATAGCGTTTATTTTATAATACTGTCAATGTGACATTTGTCCAAAATTACACTAAAAATGCTAGGCTATAATGACCAACCCCAATATCTTATTTTAGAAACGTTAGAGGCTTCTTCCAAGAGAAGAAACGTCGAATTGCCATAAGTCAGGCATATATTGGTATAAATAATGTCTTATTTAGAACAATACTCGTAGAAGTGGTTTGGTTGGAATGCAAACAAAAATACGATTAGTAAATAACTCTCGCAAATTCAAAACAGGTAGAAACTATTCGTCTTTAGAATTGTGTACTTACTGAGGTTACTATTGACGACTCGATGAACTACGCCAATCATATTAGAAAAGCAATTGGAAAAATATAGAATATCATGAAAGTTTGCGCCGTTGTTATTATTGGCCCAGTAGGTACTAATGATAAACTAAATTTAATTAGTGAGAAATAGCAATGGTACCAACTTACCGCCGATTAGACAATGTGGGTGTTATTATGTCAAATTTCTTCTGATATCAACTATCTGAGCTCTAACTATGATTTCTAAAATTTCGTTTTAATATAAGACATACGTTTTTAACGCTATGTTTGTTATTTATGACGTCACAGAAGAAGGGTAATACGTATACTTTTTCATTATTTTTAAAAAGTGATTTATTAATATCTATTAATAGTAAATAAGCAATACTATAGTCATATTTATACCCACTCGGAGTCACGTAATGATTTAGTAACTTTACGTATGTCGATTCTTAAAAATGCAATTTTAGTGTAATAAATGACATTTCGTTTTGTAGGTTGTCATGTCCAAAGACAAGACAAGAACAGATCATGACATCTGCCAATTTCTAAAACAAGGTAGCACGAATTTTTTTCTCTTATACGAAATTAAACTGATTTTACATGTTAAGAAAACTTAAATATAATAAAGATACGTCGGCTGCTACATATTTCTGTTCATGAATATTCTGTTATAGAACCTATTGCTTAATTTTTGCCATTTGAAGCCTATTTCCTTGCACCATTTATTTAAGGAAGAAAGTGAATATGAAAAATCTTCTCCAGATTCTTCAACCAAGCGTTTCTTTAGGCTTTCCGTGGTTACAAATTCTTTAGATACACACATTTTATATAGTACTTATATAGTTCTTGACTGCTTCGTCGATTTCCTTTTTTTATTCTTCACTTTTTGGCTCATATTTTCGGTAGATTGTGCTCTCCGAGACATATAACTCAAGAGAAGCACGGTGAACAACGTGTCTAAGGTACCTGGAACTTCGTATACCTAGACTTTGTGCATTACAAACAAACGAACTTGCACGAAAAGTATAATCTGACAGATTAGAAATGTCAAGTTTTCAAGGGTAATACCACAAAAGGTGAATTTTTTTGAGATTTTTTTTTGTTCACAGGCAAATTATTGCTTTTAAATTTCTCGAAACCAAAACTGCGTTAAAAATTCCGCGAGACCGCAGGTCGAGTGGAATTTGAGCAGTTTTTGTTGAAAGAAATTTGCAATAATTTGCATGTTGACGAAAACAAAATTCTTAAAAATTTTTTCCTTGAGTGGTATTTGGAAAGATTATTCAACAATATGGGTAGATGACTTTTACCGTGGGCGACAGCAGATATTTTTACGTTTTACACTATTAATTCAATACTGGAGGTTCCAACACAATTATTATGAGTTTTAAAACGACGCTGATTTGCAAACTTTGACCTTGACGTTTTGGTGAAATGGCAGTCAAAGGCTACTCACTATAAATTGAAATCATTGAAACCAATCGGGCTCGGGTGAAAACACTGTGACATTAGGGGTTTTCAATGACAGTCAATTTTGATTGGCCATTTCTGACAAATCGAACAATTTTTATTGGTTCGTTCATTATAGTGTTGAATAATCAAACTAATTTATTAATCGACATGCTTTTTTTTTCGAATTTCTTTCATTTCATCTATTTTGCTAAAGATGAACAGTGACAGACAAAAGTCACGTGACTCCGAATGGGTATAATTTTAACTATACTTGAAATAGAGGATCTTATTGGGGCACCAAATTTTTGGCTATAAATTGTACTATTAATATACAGGAAAAATCGGAAGGAAAGTACCGAACTCCGGGCGTATACTATACATAACTAAAAAACCCGAAAGTTGTAATTCGATTGTAATTTTTATTTGAACTCATATAAAAAGTACACGTGTCGTTTATAAAAATTCAAGATGACGGGGTTGACAAAACAGTGTGCTGAGAAGAAACAATTGACTGCACAGAACTGTAGAGGAGTGGGTCCTATTAAAGTTTTGTAATATACTTTTTTGCTATAGTGTATGGTATCAAAAAGATCTGCAAATATTGCTAGTCTTGCTCCACCCTGTATATTGTAATAATTATGTGCTTCAACATATGATATAGACGAATTAATTGTCAAATCAAAATAGGAATTGATGCTTGGTTTAGTCTAAATATATAAATAATGATGCAGGTTCGCAAACATAATAGTATTTAAATTTAATTAATAAGTAAAACTTACAATACAATTCATACCTTGCATGGGACTAAAATTATAGTTACTTTTCTTTGGCAGATGATAATCAGTCACTATATTTTACGATCACTTTGATAACGGCAGGGCGAATAGTAAATAAACAAAGGCGTGTGTAGACAGATGCATAACTTGTAAATAAAGAACAAATATCAGAAATAAGGGATTGTTAGAATGGAATGTGATTGAAAAAAAGATGCAACAAAAATAAGTAAGGATGCAGTGTTGGAATAAGGAACTTTTAAATGGCAAGAAAATATAAATTAGTATTTAGATGTTAAAAAAATATAATTGTTGATAACTATAATAATGTAAAATTTACTTAGTAATTCACATTTAAAATATTAACCATCACATTTTGTAACCAAGGTACAGTGGTGTGCAAATAAATCTGGGACAGTGTTTTTTTCACATGCAGATTCAGTTAAGAATTGAAGAATATCTCCATGGATTTCCTGCTATCAGAAAGAGTTACATTAAACTTTAACAGGTACTGAAACCCGTAACTCTCTCTAATAAGAGGAAATCCATGGAAATATTCTTCAAATTCTTAACTGAATCTGCATGTGAAAAAAACACTGTCCCAGATTTATTTGCACACGACTGTACATCTAAGAGAATAAAAATTTAAAAAGATAACGAACATTGATTTATTTAAAAGAAAATAAACATGAATCTGCAAATGTAACTAAATTGATCTGATTTAAGAATAATTAAATATGCATGTCCCAACTTGAGTAAGGAGATTCATATTTAAATAAATTGTTAGCTGAGCTGGTTTTAAGATTTAATTAGACATACTTATTTAGTACGCAGGGAAATTATTAATATGACAGTATATACAGCGTGATTCATAACTAGTTGAACAAAATGAAGAAGCGTTTACAGTACCATTATCTGGTTAAAAAATGCGAAATAAAAGTTTTGCCGATCGTGTTTCGTTTCCGAGTTATTAGACCTCAGAATTTACGGTTACGATTTTAATTTTTAAATTAAATAATACCAGGTTATGATTTATGTGACACAAATAGTAGTTTTTATACCAAGGCACTGAAGTTTAACTTTTTATCACGAATGTGAATTTAGTTGCTGAGGCCCGTAGGGCCAAGGCACATAAACCACATGAGGGATAAAAAGAAACTTCAGTGCCGAGGTGTACAGGGTTATTCATTATAAATTACCCACCCCTTATCATCGTTATTATTGTCTATAGAAAAAAAAGTCTTGAATAAAAGTTGTGTGGTTATAACTGAATTTTGTTAAAATGCTATTAAAAGTACAGTAGCGTGCAAATTTAAGGGGATTCAAAAAAATATATTTTTTTTTAAATGGGATACCCTGCATATTATTACATTTTTGGAATGATCTTTTTTCTTTATTTCAAAAATATACCATATGTTACGCTTACCTTATATCGTTTTTCAGTTATTAAACGTCGAATATTATTAATTATTATTATTTTGTATTGTATAACAAGTAAATATTTGGACTTTTCTTCCTCACTGTAAACGATTTTGATTATTTCATTAAAGAAATGCCACTTATCAAACATTAGTTTTCATTTTCATAGCTTACTTTAATAATGTTAACTTTTCCATATTTACATTAACTACTTTAACTAAGATATTCGACGTTTAATAACTCATAAACGATATAAGGTAGGGGTAACATATGGTATATTTTTGAAATCAGATAAAAAAGATCATTCCAAAAATTTAATAATATACAGCGTATCCCATTTAAAATATATATTATTTATTTGTATCCCCTTAAATCTGCACGCTACTGTACTTTTGATAGCATTTTAACAAAATTCAGTCATAACCACACAACTTTTATTAAAAAAATGTTCTTCTATAGACAATAATAACGATGATAAGGGGTGGGTAATTTATAATGAATAACCCTGTACACTATCTTTTATTTGAAATCGAAAAATGGTGAAATTACAACATTTTAACCAACTTCTGTAGGTTATGTTCGGCCGATTGACGTTTATCTGTCGCCTCGCCACCTACAAAAAAGTCGTAAAACAATGGATTACTTCACTGTCGATTTCAAATACAAGTTTATTAAATGTCAACTGTAACTTTTTATGCCACTTCATGGCCTGGTATTATTTAAGTTAAAAATTAAAATCGTAACCGGAAAGATTGAAGTCTAATAATTCAAAAACGAAGCCCATTCGGCATAAATTTTATTTCGAATCTTTTAACCAGAACATGATGATGTAAACGCCTGTTCATTTTGTTCAACCAGTTATGAATCACCCTGTATAACCATAAATATCTTGGGGTAAGTCAATGTGACATGTAAAGGAGTAAAGTTTCAGAGAAACTTAGGAGAACGAAGCGATACACTTTCGAACGAGTTATGTAGGTTATTCTTCCTATGACCACACCAAGACACATTTTTGCAATTTAATGAATGCTAGCTTTATTGTGACAACTGACAACGTAAGTAGTTTTTAGGTTAAAATGACATATTTTCAGTAGTTTTAAGTGCATCTTTTATAACATAACGTTTGTTATGATAACGAAACTGCCAGTGTCGGATGTGGGCATGGAAAGAGATTATTTATTTAAAATATCTACTAAGCATGACATTGCAATAGATATCACTAATATATTTTTATTTTTTTCCAATTATGTTAAGCTAATTAAAGCTCGTTTATGTTACCTATCAATATTTGAGTATAAGCTGCAGTGCGCCTGCCTTGGTTTTATTTCATGCGGAATTCACTGCTTAAATCCATCATTAAGTAATATAATAATCACTATGTATATATGTATATGTATATATAGCTTGATATGTTTTTTATGCCTGCATTAGTCTTAAATCTTACAAATCTCAGTAATTTGAAAAAAACAACTTTAATAACTCTAGGCATAACCATTATGGTTTCGACGTACCAGTCTCAACTTTTAACAGATTTTAAGATAGAAAATACTTAAAATGTTGATGAAATATTGTGAAAAAAAGCAAAAGAAAAAAGTTGTTTCATCTAGGGTTTTTTATTGTCCATTATTTCTGTCTTAAGGTTATTGTTTTCAATTGTGGCAATTACATTAAAATTATCTAAAACTCGTTAACAATTTATATTACATATCATTTTCTTTCCAACCCTGTCAATAATTCACGTTCTTTTAAAAAAATCTGGCACGCTTTCAGAAAAATGTAGAATAATATTTATATCAGTAGGTACTCTTCCGAAAACACTTCTAAAAAAGTCTTATTTTTAATCTTTATTTAGAGCATAGATATTTAAACAAGAGTATTTAAAGCACTACTTTTTGTACACGTCAGAGTCTCACAAGTGCAACAACGAAGCTTTAGATACGAACTTCATAGGTATTTGTACCTTGTTCCAATATGGCTTGGTAGAATAAGGATTATGTTTACGTTTTATAAATGCGTTTGTGTCGTTCCTTATGTTTAAATAAAGTTTTCTTTTATATTTATTCTTTTTGTTTAGTATACCGTAAAAATAATATGTCTATATCTTTTTAAAAACGATTCCAGAGGGCAAAGAAGCGTTAGTAAAGCGCTAACATTATTTAATATGGTTTTTAAATACCTGGGCAAAGATGAGAGGAAACGGATTTAACTTTGCCCACCTAATTTTATATATTTCTTTCGATCATCTTTCAACCTGGATTAATTTGTTGAATACTGAGCTAAACACTGTTTGAATACATCATTTACAATTAATATTGTTCCTTTATCGATGCGATTTCGTAACATATTCTTAAAAATGTCGTCTAAGATGGGCAAAGTATGGCGGTTTTACGGTACATAACTTTTTCGACTTCTACATGGGTATGCTGAAGGAAATTTCTTACATCATCATTTCAAACTGAGAGAACATTTGAGAACTCAATAAAATGCATGTTAGGTATGCTTTCACTGTTTTAAATTAAAAACTCATAAAATTTTATGGAATTGACTGAATTCTAAAATTTTGATTGCAAGTACGCAATAACTTTTTTATTTTAAACTCTTAAATAATGACAAACATTAAACACCGAAAATTGTCAAACAATGGCAACCTAAGAATATAGTGTAGCAAAAAAAAATTGGGTGCGGTTTGTTGTCCTTAAAGAACTAAATGTTTTGGAAAAAAATGAATCAATTAACATCGTTCACTTGTTATTTCATAATGATTTCAGATGTGTTATGCTTTAGAAATTACGAGGGGACGTTTTCATATTCTCGGACTAAACAGGAAAACCAATCTATTGTACCGAAGAGAAATTGTATTTCAACATATTGCTTAAGAATGGACATATTAGAACGTTTTAATAACAACTGTAAAGATTCATAAACGTAATCTTTTTATTTGGTGTTTAAGTGACCCTCTACAGATGCGGTGAGTTCGTTATCGTCTCCGAATCGGTTTCTTCCGGGATATTTTTTAAAATTCGATGAAAAACATTATTAGACGAGGCTGTATCTGGACAGTAAAGACTATGGTCTAATTTTTTAAAACCGACATTTTTCCTTTTTAGCGAGACTCACTACCAAACTTCATAAAAGAACAGAGCAGAAATTGGGCAAATATTTTAAAAATTGGCATGCAATGTTCGAAGACAAATGTGATTTGAAAAAGTTAAATAGAGAACATGTAGCTACAGAAGAAGGTAATAGTCCGGGAACATAAAAACGACCCCCGTAGAACTTTATACAACTAAATACAAAAGGCTCTCTAAATTAGGTTTAAAAATTTCAAAGAAGGATTTAGAATTAAGGTATTTTTTTTTTTATTTTAATCAGTTCCACCAGATGTTGATCACATTATCAGTTCTTAATCGACCTTGCTGTATTAAACCTTGGCCATAGAAAAAATTGTTTGTTGTTCGTATTTTACGAACTTAATACTAGAAGTCAAGTTTGTGAAAAGACAGAATACTGTTTACGAAGAAAGGGTAAAAGGTTGGCCATTCTCAATCTTGTTTGCCTTGAAAAACGGTACTTTGTTACCTGTTTATTCATGTCTTGCCGATTTAGTAGAGTGTGCTGCGATAGTTTTTGTGAATCTCAAAATTGAACACCGGGCAGCGATTAAATTCTTGACTAGTTCTCATTTTATTGAAATGGTTCAAATGTTGAAAACAATTCATCATGATGCTCCTCCATCATAATCTACCGTCAGGCGATGGGCGAATGAGTTTAAACGTGGTAGAGAGAGCCTCGAAGAAGATGCAAGGAGTAAAAGACCTGCTAGGGCACAGAACTCTGAAATTGTGGTAGCCCAAGTGGAGAATTTAAGGACGAAACCCAGGCGAATTACCATTGAAACGGTAGCCGGAACTGTAAAGATTGACGAGAAATTGATTAAATCGATACTGAATGACAGTTTGTATATAAATAAGGTCTCGCACCGATGGCTGCCTTGAATGTTGACATCCTTGCACACACAGGATCTAGCGATTATTTGTTTTGAGCTTTTGGCTGTGCCGATGCAGAATCTGGCAACTGTTTTTTAATAAAATCACCACTTTGGACTAAAGTTGGGTCCATCACTATAACTATGTCTCTAAACAAGGTAGTATGATGTGGCGTAATTCTAACTCTATGTCTCCGAAGAAGTCCAAAACGTTACCGTGGGCAGTCTTGACAATAATTGTATCGTGGGTTTCTACAAATATTATAAAATCAGCTAACGTTAAAAAAAACTACTTAATAACATGTTTCAAATATCGAGTCGCAGTAGTCTAAGAGGCGTCCTCGAAACATAACGCATTAATAAATAAGCTCACGTTTAACATATTATAAAAACAAGCACTTTTACGAAAGCCGAGTGCTGCCTCATCAGTAAAATTACCCGTTTACCATTCTTGTCAATAACAAATAGAGAATAAATCTCTAAAATTAACAAAGCAATCGAAACTGGAGATTATCAAAGAAGCTAAACTAAATAACTCCAATCGGTAGATACCAATACATAGCTCCTTCGCCATTTTAAAATTATTGTGAGTTCCTCAAAGAGGGACAAAATCAGAATTTTGCTGAAAACGGAAAGAAAATGGCACAAAAAGAAATTCCTCCTTCGGTTTCGGGCAGTCAACAGGTGTCTACTTGCACATATTATCAAATCCTTATTTAACAGACTGGTGCAGTATTTCAACAAACCAGTAGAATCAAACTTCGATCAAATTACGGCGCTATTTTTGGGACAAATCGTCACATAAGAAGTCACGAAAAGGCATCTCACCGCATCGGAAGTAGAGTAAAGTGCGTGCGCAAAATTGCGTGGTCTTTTTACAAAATTACGCTTCACAATTTTTATATAATTTCTAGTATTAAGTTCATAAAATGAAAGTAACAAGCTTCAATTTTTATATAGAGCAGGCTTCAAATTTTTGTGTTAAATAGAAAATGGTGGGTTAGAAATTGATAGTGTGGTCAACATATAGTTTAAATTAATAAAATGTAAACATTTTTGCTTTAATTCTCTATTCTTTTTTTTTTGAAAAGCTAACATGTAATTTTTTCAAACTTAATTTCGAGAGCAGTCTTCAGAGTTTAGGGCGTCAGGTTGCGGTGCCACGGTACCGGTACGGGTTTCCCTACATCTAGCAACTGGTGGGCGGCCCACCCAGTGCTTTAAAAATTGGGTACCGAAATCACAGTTGTGAAAGTAGGGTAAGTAAGGCAGTCGTCGAAGGCGTGATGCTAACAACATTACCAAGTGCGCCGTTAACGGTGTGCCAGATGACTGGGTTTCGGAAAGAGATATCTAGGCGACCCTAACCCGCCTTGTCATACCATGTTCCTACATGAACTGAAGTACCCCAACTTTACTTTAATTTAGACAGCTGTTGGAATAGTATTATTTAATAGGTAAAGATCTTCCAACTTCGGTAATACAGCGTTCGGTAAAGTCTGTAGCTACCATGTTTTTTAATAAATTCTCTTTTAGCATAAATATGTGGTAGTTAGTCAAAGAACTTATGTATAAAACTGGTATCTAAAGCTTCCTTTTTGCACTTCTGAGATTTTAAGAATTAGATTTCAGCTTAGCCTTTAAATTTTTTTACGGGTGCAATGAAATAGCGTTTTAGATACTCATTGCATAACAATTTTTCAAAATCTGAGGTTTAAATAAAATCTAGAAAATAAAACGTTCTTAGATATGTTTTTTGAGGATTACTCTGATAATTACAAATATTATTCTACAATTTCTGTACAGGTGACACAGAAGAAACGTGAGTTATCGACACGTTTTGCAATAAAACAACCGGAAGGAATATGGAAAGTGCATGTAATAGGCCTCTAGATTTTAGCTAAAACTGTTAACTAATTTTACATAATTTGACTTTACCAACCATACTATAAAATAATAACATATACCAAAATAATAGACAAGCAATATTTTTTAAATATTTTAAATAATTTTTTATGTTAAAATTGATTCGTTTAGGTTTGACACCGGTACGTCGAAATGTTCCGATAAGAAAAAAAAACACTTCGAGAATTAATAGCGCAAACGTTTTGTTTGCTTAATATTTGTCCCATAACGATTATTTCTAGAGAGGATTTGCTCTTAAAGTACTGAGATTTTGTAACCTTAGAGACCAAGCAAAAAGAGAGAGAGAAAGAGACATAGAATTGGTTTCAGTGGGAAATTTGTAAAAAAAATTATCAAGCTATGTCGCTTGAGTTTAAAAATGCACGGTTGGCATTTTGTACTGAAAAAATCCAGAAAATACACAAAGCAAAGGAAATCTTAGACAGAAATTATGAAAGAAGCGAAATTGGTACAATAAACTCGTATCAAACTCAATCCGGCAAGCTATGTGATTCCAAATCGCAGCTGGAAGCGAAAGAGTAGTAATTGCACCCACGGGTATTCAGAAGCTGAAACGTAAAACGCCCTAACCCCCCATCACTGCAATTTCACCCAAGCTGAATGGAATCCGTTCGACTAGGCACTGTGGCTTTTCTAATGAGCGACGAGCAACTCCGGCCGATGGAAGCCAAGGTAAAGAATGTCGGGGTTACCTGAAAAGCGAAACAATAAATGAGTTAAAATTTCGATCAAAAGTCAATTGAAATGAAGACAAAGAGTGTTTACTTCTAAATACTATCAAATCCTGATTTAACAGAGGAGTGCATTAGTTCAACAAATCAATGGAACTAAACTGGCACCAGATTTAGGGACAGTTTTGGGGATAAATCCGCTTACAAAACGTCACCATAAGGAGCCACAAAAAGGCACCTTGCAGCAGCGAAAAATTCTCAAAAAAGAAAAGGAAATTACCAATCCCAGAAACTACCGAAAACTACATAAGCAACCTGCTACATACAATAACGTTTAAAATTGTCGCAGATGGTACTTATAATCGCCAATAAGGAGGAAAATTATTTTTATTGGTTTCAGGCTATTAAGCCTTTGTTTACATATACAAAAGTAGGCTGGTAACTAGGTCATAACTTATCTGTAAGGTAATGGAATATTACCCTACATGGCAACCATAACCATATAGCAACCGATAAACTATTGAACAAATCACGGATGTTATGAATCATAACAGCCTTAGAAGCTTTAAAATCCTCGCTCTACGAGCTCGGATTACAAAACATCTGCGGCAGTTATGATACTCATAACATTTCTAGATATGTTAATAGCTATAACCGCCGTTACAGTAAGCAACAGTGAAATCGAAGACAAAAGTTTGTTTTTACAATAAAAACCAGTTTGACAATTTTTTGGCAAACTTCCTTCAATCAAAGTTTTGAGTTACTTATTTCCACAATAAAAGGCGTTTTAAAATGAAAATGGTTACATTATTTGAGAAAAAGTTAATACCTATTCTAACAAATTTCCGGAAATCTCTGTAAAAAGTATATATCTAATTGAGTTTGAAGAGGTGTAGATGGATCAATGGTAGATCTGTACTGACTTCACTTCGATTTCCCAATCCAGCTTTGGAATCAGCTGGGTTTTAATGGCTACATCTTCACAAAGACAAATGTGCATTCAGTGGGGATACTTCTAATAAGACTGGCAACGTTTGCAAATATACCTAATTAAAAAAGAGATAGAAAAAATGAAAACTGTAAAGATTGGTTAATTACAATTTTCTACTGAAATTTTTGTAATTTGATTTCTCAAAACTTCCACACCCTCGTCAGTAAAGTGAAGAATGTATTAATAGTGTCACAACACTTTCATTTAAGTGTTGATTTAATTCCAAAGAGAAATAGATTATTGTGTTGGTTATGATATAATTTTTTGTGCAACGCTTTTTGCAAAATATTTGAAAAAATCTAACACGTAAGACAATTAATCGAATTTCACTTAAAGCTATAAATGCTCACTATGCTTTACTCTTAAGACAAGCTCAAGAAAACGAATAAATCTACGTCTTAAAGATTTTTAACGTTTACTACAAGGAATCAATGTTGAAAATTATTGGCCAGTACAAATAGTAATTTTTTGCTTAGTGAACTGAAATTTCAATAAAATAGTTAAAAAAATATTACTTTCTTTACGATTGTTTGATCAAAAACTACTTTCATGATCACTATGCCAAAGGAGAACATCAATGCATTGAAGCTTTCAATTCCTATCATTGGGTAATATAAGCTAATTGCTTGCTAAGCGTACAAGCCCAATCTATAGGATCTCTTTAAATCATAGGTAAACTATAAAAAAATGTATTTGGTCTCTATATTTCAGCGCAACCACTTATTTAGTAATCCTCGACGTAAAAAACACAGAAAAGAGCCTTACAATTTTATTGAAGCTTGCCAAACTGAAATTGAAAAGTGTCAAAAACTTCTTGTGTGTAATGACGGATCATAGAAGTAATTTAAGGTGAGGCATCGGATTTTTTCCTACACTTTGAGATTGGCACTAAACGTCTATTTATTAAGGCAGTCGTGCTCTCCACATTGTAATTAAAACGAAACGTGGTACGTGATTGAAATGTGAATAACCGTATTTAGATTATGAAACATCTATGTATACTTTCAGATAACAAGAGAGACAAATGACTGTGTAGTTTTACTGTTGATGGCTATTAGAATGGCAGATCAGAGGACTAGCCCATATCTAAGGGTTTTATTTAAAAAAGAACGAAACAATTCTGCACATAAGGTTTCAAATCGATGCTTTCAAAATATGAAGAATTTGGTACTGCCGACTCTCCCCGTGTAACATTTTTCAATATTTTATACCAGTTCATAAAGGTGCTGCCTTCAAAGGTCATGAACATGAACGCAGTGGAAGCAACAATGGGTTTTGGTTAAGTAATAAGTGAAGTAGCTTTTGCAATCGGGCACGCAAGTTGGCCTTCTCCAGTGTCATTTCATTTTCAACAGTCGTGTTGTGCTTGTAATTGCGGTTTGGCCATTGGGAAAGCATTGAGAAAGGAAAAAGGCACTTGGTGTAGTCTATGGATACGAATGATCTTTTTTACAATTGTTACTAACAGTTCCAGACGCAGGAGGCTGCAGGACTTTTCCGGTTTTGCCGCGGTAGGTATTTTCAATTTGAATATTTTAAAAGTGATTTATCTCCCGTCTACGTGCAAGTCAATATGTTTAGTTGCTGGGAGCTATAGAAATAATAAAAATTAAATTAGTTTAGACAACATATGTCTATTTTTATTTAATATTTCTCATTCTTCTTACTGGAGCACGACTTCCATTTATTTTGGTTTAATTAAATTTCTCTGGGGCATTACATTATTGGACGATGTTAGAAAAATTATGAATTTAACAATTCTCAGAAATAATTTACGTGTGGATCCTGATTAATTACATTGATCGAATTCTTAAACAATAAATTATTAAATATTATTATTAATTGAATCAAATACGTATTTAGTGAACATATTACGCTGATTGAAGCTTTCGTTTATTTGCTGGCCAAATAGGTATGGACTACTGTCGAAATATGGCTTCTTATAATTTTTTAATTTCTAGAAACCCATATTTGACGTGTGTTTAAACCAAAATAGTTTTGCGTTCTAATAATGCCGAAACACTTTTATTTTATTAATTTAATCTGCTGAAAACAAAAAGTAACGTTTTTCAACACGTTTTAAATACCCATAGTGGCGTTTTCCAACATAAATCTTACAATTAATTATTGTGCAACTACCCCATCCATGCTGTATTAAGTTATTTTTGATATAATTTTGACTTTAATACCAAAAATGCAAAATAAAGTCCCCACTATTAACGTCGCGACTTGTTAATATTCAAAACAAATAGCTGCCAACATTGCCGGAGAGGAGCCGTAAGCATAAAGAGGTACCTAATGAACTTACCTAATCAGCAATAACGAACCAGTTAGTTAAGCGCCAGGTTCAACCACTTACCGTGACACTCGCCGCCGGATCACACGGAGTAGCCGATATGCAACGTAACGTAGCATAGGCTACAAAGAGATAGTAAATATAGTGTTGAATATAAACAATATATTTATCCAAAAAAACTCCCTTAATATACAAATAATATACTGACCGGGCACCGAGAACTACATAATTTAATAATACAACCTTAATAACACAACTGCAGTGCTGACTCAGTATAAGCATCCACAGTTAATCGAGGTTTAAATGGAGGATACAGCTCAAAATTCAATGTAAAACCAGAATTGAACCGGTGCATAAGATTCGATCGTAACTAGTATGCGGAGATCGTATAAGCAAAATGATTTGATTTCATAAGAGCGAAGTAAAGACTCTGAATAAAAAACTACCAATTAGCAGTCGAAAAAGCTATGGTTTAAAGTGACTCGCGGATGAAATCGTCGACGGGACCTCACTGAACGTAAGGCATTTATGAAATAATAGCACAATTTATGGCAAAAGAGGTTCTTCGAATAGAGTGGATATAGATGAGTCATTGGATTTCTTATTTACTATTCTTAACAATTAAAAGGCACAGTATTTTTTTATTTTATTTTATTCCGTACTCCGCCAACAGACGTTAGGCCAATTATAGGCGTCACTGTACATTTTATGGGGACTTCCAACCCCACTAACGACTATCATGATGTTATTATGATATCCGGGACCAACTTTTTTCCGTGGTAGCCGTACCACGAGGTGCCGGGAAAAGCAGCCTTGGAACTCCCATCCAAGTTCTGACCAGAGAGAGCGTTGTTTAACTCTGCTGATCGAACGTAGACGCTTGCTCAAGCTGCACCACCCGGGACCTTATATATATAAAATCAGAAATCACAAAAAATGAAAGAAATGTTAGATACATGAGGAGCGCGATTTTCCCTAACACCAAATAATATGCAATCCAACCGGGGCGGGGGTCAGAACGGCAACGTGAAGTCAATTTAAACATTTACGAAAATTCGACAAGTAGGACAACGAATCTGAAGATCAGTTGTTGATATATCGGATAAAAAACAAGACAAAAAGCTCACGAAAAAGGTTGAAATTAGAAGCGGCCGAACAGTTTTTTCTTCCAAAATCAAATCCTGAAGTACATACTCAACTGGGTGCAGCAAACGAACAAGTCTAAACCAGTTTTGAGCAACCTTCAATACACCACGACGTACCAAGTTGACGAATCTACAGCAACAGCGGCCACAAATGGGAAATAACCCTTTCGGATCATAATTTTTCTTCTAAGTTAAAAAATTGTTACTGCTTCAGTTTCTACCCTTCTCTTATAATACATTTTTACCATTAATTTCAGAAACAAATCGGAGATCAAGAAAAATATATTGAAGAAGTAAAAGCGGAAAAGGAAAATTAATAAATAAAAAATAAAGAAATTCAAGAATTAAATGGTAGAATAGAATTGCTAGAGAACGAAAAGAAAGGGACTAAGGCGGTAGCCACTGGATTATGTGTAAAAACTGATAATACTGATGAACTAATAAAATTATGGGCAATTTACTTGATAAGTACTTAGAGTTAAAAACAAAAATTAAATCTGCAAAGAAATTAAGAAAAAAGACCTGCCTGATGGCGTTTGAAAACTTACAAGAAAAAGAAAAAGTTGTGAAAACTAAAACCAGTACAAGGGGCAACAATTTTCATAAATAACAATTTTACCAAAAAAGAAAGAAGTATCCAAGGAAAAATGTTAAAAATAGCGCAACAAAAAAATTAAAACAAAAGAAAGGTAAAAATTCATTTTCAAAAAATTACACTTGATACGAAAAACTTGGTGTGGGAAAGAACACAAGGAAAAATAGACAAAACTTAAAGAAAAATAAACGGCAAGAGGATAGAACTAAGAAGAAATAAAGAAGGTAGAACTAGAAATGACTAGAAAGAGGACATGTTTCAATTTACAGCGGGGTGGAAGAAGCAACTAATTCACGGGCTGGAGTAGAATTACTACTTACAGAAAATAAATGTAATGAAGTGCATATCAGAAAGACTCGAGACAGTAGAATTACAAAATAAACTAAAAACCCTTGGTGATTGTATATGGGTCGAATTAAGAACAAATACACATTTTGAGAGCCACTGCAATTTGTAAGCGAAGGCATGAAGGGATAAACAATAGGTTGGATCGAAAAACGGCGAAAAAAATTTTTTTTTTGAATGTTTGTCCTATATGCGGAAAAGTGGCTACCTATTATGACTACACACCCTGCAAAAAATGAGGCTTCTAAGAAAATATCTTCCGGTGCCCCCAGGGGTTTAAAATTCAGAAATTTTAGCAACGTCTTTTATAAAAATTTCGTATCTCTTATCAATCATTTTGCAGCTCTTAGCTTGACTTTAATAAAAGACAACCGAGAACTCACCACGTAGAGGTGGCTTCAAGTCGAGTTCCACCCTCCCACCCTCTACCTTTTAATATTTCATAAGTTAGGTATGTTTCAAAAAGTCTGATTTGCATTCAAATTTTGGTAGTGACTGTCGGAAAGCAATACGACATCTTATAAAACCATCCCTTGCTTCTGGCCCACAAACAGCTGACGATGCTTTTGTCACTAGTTTTACACAGCGTTCTACAGCTTGTGAATGTCATGGAGATTTAAAAATACTAATTTCGTCTGGTATATTTTTTATCATTTGTTCTAACTGCTCAGATGAAAATTGTTTAGTTATTGGCGGTTCTGTAACTCCTTTATCTTGGCAATTTACTTAATCAATGTAATCAATTTCTTCAAAATTTATCGGAGGTATTTGGAATTTCCGTATTCCGGTCACGACAGGATTATTTCTTGATTTCAAAATACGTCTTAAGCTCCCTGATATGCAAGCGTGTATCACCAAGCATACATAAAAATATGTTTTCGGGATGTGCGAAGTATCCATTAGTTTGTATGACTTTGTGTATTAATTTCTTCAAAGGCAATTGGTAAGTGTCTGGTTCGCTCAATCATATTAAATAAATGAAGCGAACCATATTTCCCATCTGGTTTTGTCTTAATTTCAAACCATAATGGAACATAAACCGTTTGGATAAAAGTTCTTAAAATGTTTAAATTTTCTGAAGCATTTGTAGTACCTGCATACAACCGCAAAACGCTGTTTGCTGTCAGCCATCTGGAATGTGCCATTTTGCCAGGCTGCCTTCTTGAAAGACTTTCTGGTACGGTTCCTTCCGATATTGCTAAACTAATTTCATATAGGTACTTTTGATCGCTACTTAGAATACTTAAGTCAACTTGTGGTAGTTTGGCCGGAATCTTCTTAAAATTTGTGATTGGTTGTAGTTTACAGGTTTCTAGATGCTTTCCAATATCTCCTGTATATTCAGTAGGACCACTTGTTTTTCCATCCAAGTGCTTCATAAGGTGTCGAAGTGGCAGTTCGTTATCGTGAAGCAGGCATATAAACCACTGCAAAGGTCTGCCAATTGCGATCTCTAGTGAACGTATGCTACCATTATGAATTCCAGTATTGACATCAGTTGCATCACTTCCTATGGTAACCAAATTTGATAAGTCCATGTTTTGTTGTTGAAAAATCAGTTTGTCAGATATCTTTTGCGTTGCAACAAACAATAACTCTCTGTATTCCGTAATCCGTAAAAGTGGCGGAAAAAACTGCAAACCGCTACTGAAGCATTGAAACTAATGAAGGCGCTTATCAGTTGGGAGCCCGGCGGCATGCAATTTTTGAAGTGGTGGGGGCACCTCTAAACATTAATCAATTGCATTTAAATTTTACCAGGGTTAATAACTTACCAGCGGGCCACTTTTGCGCATATAGGAGTTTGGGATATTTAAAATTGATATTTTCCATCCACCCTAATAAACAATCATCTTAGGGTAAGAAGTGACATAGACGGGTACAATGAAATCATTAGAAAGTACGGAGAACAAGCAAAACATTCCAATACTGAGACATCCACAAATACACAAGGAAAGCTCCATACAGAGAAGGAAAGTCCACAATAAATTATATCCTTATTGAAAAAACACAGGAAGGAAAGCTAAAGTAGAAGAAATAATCAGAACATTAGAATTATGGAAGAAAAAGGAAGAACTATCAAGAATCAATAAAAATAAGGGCTTCGAAATGTTTAAGAAAAGAGGTAACGGACATAGCACAGCTATGGACTACTTAAAAAACAATAAGATTAGCAACAGAAACTTGTGGAGTCTCGATATACAACAAAAATAGAAAACAAATGAAGTGGTTAAACAATCAGATAAGAGAACCGGTAAAGGTAAAGAAGAAACTATGACAAAACTACTTAACCGGAAGAGCAGCAAAAATGTACGAAGAATATAAGAAGCAATGAACAAGGTACAAAGAAAAGCTTTGTTAGCCAAAGCCAAAACT
>CALNHX010010012.1:0-44161 GCA_940337035.1 Agriotes lineatus
TTCGCGTGGCGTATAATAAACAATAATAATAAAGATGTGAACAATTTAAAAAAAATTCTTTATTTCTATCTCTTGTAAATTTTTCAGATTTTGCAAATATTATGCCAGACTTGAAAATTAGCCAAGTTAATTTTCAATCGATGAATGGTAAATTGCAACTCCTGTACATTTTTTCATTATACCTCTCTGAAAACATTTGCTTATCATGTTTGTTTATGCGTTGCGAAGGGTTATCTTTCCCGTGCACTGCACCGGAATTTTTCCCCTGCATCAGCAATTATTTATGTTAGGAATACACATATTCCAAACAAACGTTGCTAAGGAAATTTCAACATTCTAAAGGCAGCTTTACATTTAAGCAAGACCGGTGCAATGCAATGCAAGATGAAGAATTGCATGTAAAAATTAATATTGCTTGTCACTTTACATTTATGCAAGTCAGGTGCAACACATGACGTTTGTAAACAAGACTACCAACTACCAATGCATAAAAGTGCATATCATTTTGACAACAATTACAATAAAATTGCAGTAATACGTTCGTAGTCATTTTAATCTTATATTAAAACAGTGCTTTTAGCACGTGTTTTAAGTTGTTTATCAAATTCCATAAGTGAAAGGTTAGTTCACTGCTACTTTCAATTTGAATGGTTGGTAACAAACTTTTTTACTAAAAAAATTACTAGAATTGCATGCGACTTGCAACCAAATTAGAACCAACTCTAATCGTTTCGTCTTGCATCAGCTGATTGTAAAAATTGCCTTGGCGCATGCGCTCACTACCATTTTCGTCTTGCCTTGCATTGCATTGCAAAAGAATTGCTTAATGTAAAGCGGCCTTAAAGAACATTTGCTGTGAGTGACAAAACATACCTTATTTTATGTGTTTTCTTGCCATTTTTCAGAGTGGTTAATAAAAATATCGTTCATTACACGCCAGAAACTGCTTTTCCCATTCTCGCATTACTTCCCGGGAAATTGCCATGCTCGCACGAGAAAAGTCCTGTTTCCGTCTTCTAATGAAATATTAAAATATAGTATTTTGACTGTTTTTATCAAAATCTAGTTTCCATACTAAAATGAGTATCAAAAAGCCTACTTTAAATAACGATTTAAAAAACATTTACTTGTTTTCTCATCCAAGCTTTTATACTCAATCGAAATAGACAAGACAAGTGCACTATAGTAAATGCTTAGGATCAGGCAATGCACGTCATAACTACGAACTTGATACCAAGCAATTAGTTTGTGTACATTTAACGACATAAACAGGAGACTCTCAAAGTCTCGACTATCAGCGGAATAATCGGAAAGGCGTACATGAAAATGTACCATGCCATGTTGGCATATAGGTAATAAAGACTTACGCAATGTAAACTTCATTTCCTACAGAAGATTTGATTTTAAATGCGAAACAAACCAAACAAAAAAATCTGGTAAGATACACGCACACAACTTCCTTTTACAGTGATCTTATAATTAGACAAAAATTTGATTTTAAATTTTTAAGCATTTGTCAAAAATTTTCAAAAATTACAAATTCTACAAAAACGGTACAAAATAGAGCATTCGTTGAAGGGACAAATTTTCTCTAGAATATTAGGCTCAATTCAAAAATTTTATAATATACCGGGTGTTCTATTTAAAATAGGAGTTAATAAAAAAATATAAAAAAACAAAAGAAATCCATTTTAGAAGAACCAGAAAATCACCTATTGATGTGAATCAATACACATTAAAAATGTAATAAAAATGTAAAGTTTGAAAAAAATCGTTAGAGCCGTTTTTGGAAATATCGAAAAAAACTGAAAAATCACAAGAGTAAACACCTACTTCCGGTTATGCGAGTTTCTTCGAAAACTTGCTGTCGCATCTACATAGTACACAAAACTTATATGTATATGAAGATTAAACGCCATACCTCTTTTCGTTTTTGAGATATTCTGTTCACAGACAGACAAACACACAGACAGACCAATGAAAAAAAAATGTTTTTTGGGTTCAGGGGAGTCTAAAACGTGAAGATCTGTTGAAAACTCAATTTCGAATTTTTCGCGAAAATCCAATACTTCCTTTATTGTAAAAGGAAGTAAAAAACTAAATTTTCGGTGCGAAATAATCGTTAATTCTCTTTCCTGCTGTCATTCTCCCAGCGCTTAATATCAGCAAGCAAATGCAGTGTTGTCAGTATTTTTATAGGCTATGTCGTCAAGTGTTGCAATACGTAGGCACAGAGGATCAACCTAAATTAATACAACTGACCCATCCCATACTAGTAGCACTGGTAGCCGGCACGGTCTTGTAACACCTTCAGCCTTTCTTCTTCTACCACTTTAAGCCTTTCTTTTGGCTCGGTGGTGCACCTACTTTTCGAAACCTTTTCCAATCTTCTTCCCTCTGCAGCACCCAATTTAGTAGATGAAAGAGTACAGTTGGTGATATGGTATATAAGTGGAAATAGTTCCCGACGAACAACCGCCTGTATTTTAAAAATCGTGCTATTCCAAGTCACACTACAATTAGGCAGATTGTGAACAAATTCCAAACAAGTTGTGTAGATAGTAAGCCCACGAGTGAGGCCTCCAATAAAATTAACGAAAAAATGTCAAGTCGATTCTAACGCTAGCATGAGAACTGTTGCTGATCAAAAAGGGTCAGCCATTCTTCTGTACATAAAGTGTGAAAAATACAAGTGCTTTCCTTATAAATAAAGTCTACACATTACCCTTTTTCTGTGACCTACTAATTTTCTGTCTTTATTTAACTACAAGGAACTGGACGAAACAAAAAATTTTAAATTTTTCGTCAGGTCGGCGTTACCTTGTTGTTTGCTGTCAATGTGACATTTGTCCAAAATCGTTAAAAATGCCGCGCTATAACGAGCAATCCCAAATTCTTATTTCAAACGTCAGAGATTTCTTTGAAGAGGAGAAACGTAGAACAGAAATGGGCCAAGAACATCTTGGAGCGAGTAATGTGCTATTTAGAGCATCCCTTGCATTAAAAGTGAGTGAAAGGACTATTTCCAATATTAAGAAAAAAGGGATTCAAACAGATAAAACGTATTTTGAAAACATGCCACAAAAAATAAGCACTAGAAAATCCAAAATTACTGAGTTTATGAAAAACTCAATTCGAGAAACGATATATAGAATGTATGAAAAGAAATAATATGTTACAATGACCACACTGCATCAACAGTTAAAGAATGAAATTGATTTTCCTTACTGCATAAATTCTCTTAAAACGTGGTGTAGAAGCATCGGTTTTAGATGGAGAAGGGAAAGTAACAGGAGTTATTTAATGGAGTTACCTAACATACAATTAAAACGTTTAAAATTTCTCAGAGAATTTACAAAAAATCAAGAATCTGAACATCCATTACATTTACATTTTCTTGACGAAACATGGATTTTTAGCAAGGGTTCGTTTAGAAACAGCTGGCAAGATGGAACTTTAGCTACATGCTCTTCCAAGAGTGGGGAAGGGTGCAGATATATTATCTTGCATGCTGGAGGTATGGATGGTTTTATCGAAAACGCTTCGTTGGTTTTGAAAAGTGGATTAAAAACTGGGGTTTATCATTCAAATATGAACAGGCAAAATTTTGAGAAATGGTTTCGAACACAACTAATTCCAAATTTAAAACAAAAGTCTTTGATTATAATGGATAATGCAAGTTACCACTGTGGACAATTGGTAGAAATGCCAACCAAATCTTGGACTAAACTGAGATTGATTGATTGGTTAAAAACTAATAACATCGATTATCCTGAACATGCAATGAAAGACAAACTTTGGTCTATTGTTTCATGTAAGAAACCAAACACTAAAACCTATTATTTGGATGAATACGTAAAGCCATACGGACATACAATTTTGAGAATTCCGCCGTACCATTGCCATTACAATGCTATAGAAATGGTTTGGTCGGAATGCAAGCCCAAATACGATCATTTAATAACTTTAACAAACTCGAAACCAAAAGAAATTGTTCGCATTTAGAATCAAGTACTGGCTGATGTTACTATTGACCACTGAAGGAACTACGTCAATCACGTTGAAAAAATAATTAAAGAAGCATGGGATACCATGAAAGTTTGCGACGCTTCTAATATTGATCCTATTATTATCAATATCAATGAAGATGATTCATCAGACAAAGCAGTTTGACTCTTCCAGTGACTTAAGTAACTAGTTCTTGTCCCCGTTTATTTATTTTTACATTCTTGGTTGATATCTTTATTTATAAATAATTCTGTAAAATTGTTAATTCTTTAAAATAAAAATTGGAATTTAACAATTTTATTTAAACAATTCGACCAAACAGTGACAGATTTGAAACGTTTGAACCTATAATCCATTTACTTGACTTCCGCGCTGAGAATCTCATTTTTTTAAATTCTTGACTGTACTTCTAAAATAACGTGGTTTGCAGACTGAAATGTAATTCTTCTTCTTTCTCTTATTGTAGGCCAGTGGCCTGTTTTAACTACAAAGTGGTTCTATGAGCCTTCTTTGCCCTTAGGCCGGGTAGGTGGCTAGCCTTGCCCGTCGAAAGTGAGGAAGAGTTCCCTTGTTTAGGGGTTAACGACTACCGCAGGTGTTAGCGTGGTAGCCGGTGAGCGTACGATTTTTAAAATCCTTCTAGATTCCGCCAGGATTCGAACCCGGGCCGGCCGCTTGATAGGCGAGCATTTGCTCGCGCGGCCATCCGCTCACTCAATGTAATTTATTGTTCATTGAAATGTTAAACAGTGTTTAACATGATCGCGTCCTCGAATGTTAAGATACATTTAACATGCATCCATTCATTTAACATGCATGCACCCGCGTCCTCGAATGTTAAGATACATTTGACATGCATCCATTCATTTTACATGCATACACTATAGCAACATCACACATATTCATCATAGTCCGATTTCGATTTAGCAGTTTTTAGTAATTATTATTGATTCAAAATTATTGCTTCAATGAACAAACTAATGAACGCATTTCGAGGGGTAACTGTCTTAACATTTCTTACATAAATTACCACTCTCGCTTCGCTGCGCTCGCTCGAGTGGTAAATATATGCTCGAATGTTAAGACTGGGTTACCTCTCTAAATACGTTAATTACTATAAATTACTATAATGTTAAAGAAGGAAAGTAACGTTATCGTTTAAATATTTGTTTAAATCAAAACAGTTGGTCAATTAAAGACAATCCAGTAAGCTCCATTGTAAGTTTTGTGCACCTGAACTTCAATATATTCCATTACAAGAAACCTTTCTAAATAAATTGACACTAATTAATTTGAAATTTGAAATGTTTGACAGCTAAGAGTTGGCAAGTGACACTAACACGATAAACTAAGTATTAGGTACTTAGTAAGAAATAGTAATGGTGCCAACTTACCGCCGCTTTGACAATGTGGATGACATATATGTCAAATTCTGATGTCAACTATCTATGATCTAAATACGATTTTTTTAAATTTCACTCTAATACAAGACGTACGTTTTTAACGCTCTATTTTGTTATTTCTGACGTCACGGCAAAAGGGTAATGTGTAGACTAGAGCGCTTTATTAACCAGGCAAGCTTATCCCACTAGATTTTGTGTCACAGGGATTTTAGCTCCAAGCCGTTGGCTGCGCTGACCGGTAACCGTGCGTTCTGTCGTCTGTCAACCAAGCAAGACTAGAAACCGTTGGAGTACGTACTGCTCGATCCAGACGAACAATGCATGCTGATTTAAATCTTGGTGCATTCCATTACGATGCTACGTAATTATAATTACAGTCTTCATCCAAGTGTGGTTATTTAAATCTATAGAGTGTGTAGGTGTTGTTCTGTGCTGTCAACTGTATCTGTCAGTTCTATTGAGTTCTGTCACTCGTCACTGTTGTTTGAACTAAGGTACTATTAAAGTTCTCTAATTTGAACCACGTGCGTGTTAGTTAACAGTGTTTTCGTTTCGATTTTTTCTGCTTACTTTTTATTTGTTTAAAAACCAATCTTTTTCAAGACGGATTAAATTAAATGACATGATCGTTGTTTTTCCGACTTACCGTATGCTATTTGGAAAGTAACTAGAATTTGAATTTGCCGCCACTTTCAGTAACTCAAAATGGCGGATAAGCTTGCTCGTATAAATATAGTACCTTAGTGCAGACCTTACAAGCATTTGCACGAAATTATTGTCGCTGATGTTGAAATACGTAACACAGTTTGCGATATTATGTCAAGAAATGGCATGAAGAGCAAACTTTGTGCTATTTACAGATGAATGCACGATCGCTTTAACTCAACATCCTAATACCGAGAACTGTAGATATTGGGCAAAAGAAAATCAACATATCTATGTAGAAAGTCATAGTCGGTTGCGAAAACAACTTAATGTTTGGTTTAACAATAACATAATTTGGCCGCTTTTTTAATCGAATCGCTCATAGGACAGCGATATTTACAATTATCGATGGAAGACATTTGTCCAACCGTTGTTGAAGTTACAGATAACATTAATACCATTTGGTATCAGCTCGATTGTGCACCGATTTGTGTGGCAATATTTAAATACAAATTTTGAAAATGCTTTGATTGGACGTGGCGGTGTAATTGAGTGGTCACCGAGGTCTACCGATCTCTCACCAAACTTTTTTTCTTGTATGTTCGCAATTCAGCTCATTTCGTTGAACTTATATCCAATATAAGCGCTGAATCTGAGAATTTACTTGTCAGTTTCGATGTCACCCCTTTTTACTAAAGTTCCTATTCCCGATTCCATAGTCATAATCCAATAGTTGCTATGAGAGCATGGGGAGATGTCTTCAAGTCTACCCGCCATTATACAAAAATGCGTCTCTTCCACTTATTTTCTATTGCAAGAGCAGTTCTTTAAACAAATCTCTGGTGCGGCTATGGGTTCTCCTCCCATCTGTCCTTACCAATATCTTCATGGAAGCTTTCGAAACCGTAGCTCTGGAGTCTTCAGAATTGAAACTCGCATCTCTGAACACCCAGCGCTGTCTCAAGTCGGGTCTCGTTTCATCATCCGCAATCGAAGAACACCAACGCGATACCGGCCATAACATCCTTTTTGATTAAACTTCCATCATCTTCAAATCCCCATTCTTCTTTAGCAGAAACATTCGCGAAGCCATTGAGATTTACAAACACCCTAATAATCTCAATCAGGACGAAGGTGTTCCTCTTCCTTCTATGTGGAAAGTGCTAATTTCTAACCTCCGCCCACCGCCACTCAACGGCGACGGCACTTGCCTATAAGTTCTCGCCTTTCTCCTTCCGATCGTTAGAAGAGTTTCGCCTCTGGCTTGGTTTAAACGTTGAGTTACCGTGCTCTTTTGTTTTTTCTCCTGAGGAAGCCTCTTACGAAAGTGGGCGAAACGTTGAGTTCTTCGACCTCAATAATGACACGGTCCCATCCCGGAAGTTGTTTGTTACTTAACTTATTTTTAGACAATTGTAAATATAAATTAAAATTCAAGTTTTTCTTCTCAAATTGATTTTGCGTAACAAAGACAAATTAACCGTTGACAGGGTAAACCACACAACGTTGCAATGTTACATGACCACAAATATAATTCATGTTTTTTTATGGATATTTCGCCACCCAAAGATTAAACATCGAACGGTTTCGAGTAGCAACAATTAAAACTAAAAATGAACAAGAAAAATTTAGCTTCGATTATTAATATTTTTAATTTTTCAAGGTGGTGAAGTAACTATAATATAACAAGAACTATACCACGCCACAAAAAGGTTTCAGAGATTATCTTGATCACGGATATAGTTGATCCTTCGTATTTTATTACATTGCGTTTTTCCTTAGTACGGCATTTCTGTTTACACCTTGTATAGTTCTTATAAGGAAATTTCAATATGACGTGATTTATGACGTCATAATCGTACCAATATAATAACTAGATAACATTTCTCAAAATACGTAATTTGTTTATTTAAAATAGGTATTTTTGAAATGTATCAGTACCTTTCAGCCGGCAGTACGGCTGAGTGGTGTTGCAGATCTCACAGCACTTGTAAAAGTTAAGCTCCAGTCTGCTTGGTCAGTACTTGGATGGGTGAACATCTGGAGAGCGGGCGTAGTGGTCTAGCTTACACAGGCTGCACTACCTCAAGTACCTCCACCGAATTTTAAAATGCACGTACTCTCAGCGGCAACCTACAATTAACAAATACACTTTCTGATTCGAAATTGAAAATAATTGACAGCACTGCTTCAAAACAATTTATTCAGATGGTACTGAAATTTCATTACAAGGACTATAGGTACTAAGGTAACATT
Source organism: Agriotes lineatus (assembly GCA_940337035.1). Classification (NCBI taxonomy): domain Eukaryota; kingdom Metazoa; phylum Arthropoda; class Insecta; order Coleoptera; family Elateridae; genus Agriotes; species Agriotes lineatus. The sequence continues at coordinate 8,313 of CALNHX010010012.1, forward strand.
TAATACTACCACGATGAAGAAATCTTCTGGTATTCTTGAAAGTAAAACAAAAATACCACCGAAATTACAGACCATCCAAAATTAGAATATCTAATTTAAATATTTAGCTCGTCAAACATTCATTTTGGCTTACCGGCGTTTTCATTATATCTTTTAAAATTGCAAATTTGGTTCAAAATTCTGCCAATTTGTTCAGCAGATGAAAAGTGGACATATTAGTTATGGAGAATGTCAATTCAGATGCCGTTCTCAACCTTTACGCGGAACGATATCCTGCCGACAATGCCCTACTAGAAATTATTTTCAACCGCTTGAATATCAGTTTAAAAAATATATCAAGGAAGAAACGGAAATTAATGTTTTAGCTCAAATAGAAAATGATAAAACTAGAGCAAATTGAAATTATATTAGAAGTCGGGCATACGTCTTACTTAAATAACTAATACTATCAAAATTACAGTTAAGAGAAAATTTAAATGGCCATTTTATTTAAATTTAATTATAATTATCCAAAAATGCGACTGTAAATTACAGAAAAGGAACACAGAAAATTATCATAGCTGCTTATCAACTTGTTCATTCACGTCGATCCACTTTAAAGTGTACAAATTTGTACTATCATATTCGTATGTCGAACAACTCAGGACAATTAGTTGGCCATTATACCAAGCTATACTATTTTGTCTCAAAAATGTATTATTTGTAAGTTATTTTATAAAATGCAATTGCAATATTCAATCCTGCGTGCGTGATCATTTTCGTATAAATGTTGGTGTCATGGGTATTTAAATAATTTGTATGCTTTTCCAAAATTCTGCTTACGCTATGGTGCCTTATTTTTAATTCAAAAGCAATTTGTCTTAAAGAAAAAGTTTTATTATTTTGTACTCGTACCAAAACATTAATTTCCGTTTCTTCTCCAATAATAAAATCTTCGGAATCATTATTGTGATCTTTTCGGAATTGGACCTCTAGACATTTTCTGCCTCATATGCGAACAGCATCCGTTGCTCTCCTGATATGAGTTCATCCTGATGTTCTTTGATGAGAGCTGCAGCATTCAAACGAATTAGAAAATGAGCACTCAATCACAAACGACAAGACTTTGTCAAATGACAGCTTATTGTTTGATATACGTATAAAATGTGCCAGCTTACTTAATTAAACTTAAACTTTTAAGACGCTGTAGTTCGAAAACAAATGAAATTCCAATAACACTTTTGTGTTTTTTTTTTTCATAGATTATGTGTAGTTTGGGGTTTTGTACTTTCCTCTAGACTCACTCGGCAATTCTGACATTTGTTTTTACTTTAATCGTGTTATTTACCGAAAATATATTTGTGTGGCCGATTTTATAAAGTTTTAGAATAGATTAGGTACTTAAAATAGTCATTGATGACGTGCGTTGGCTGATATTACGCATTTATTATATTTCAGTATATTTTTGTATCAGTGGGGTTGACAGAAACTAACTTTTTTGGCATTTTTCATTTTCAACGTCAAATTATTTTTTTAAACCTACTACCTATTTGTTATTGTATATGTAAACATTATTACCTAAAGAGTGTTTGTTTTAGAGGGATACAACTTTAAATTGAAATAAAACTCAGAAAGATGTTTTTAATATCCATGAAATTTATCTGAAAGATTATTTTATGGCATTTATGTTTGAATATGATTTCGGGCATGTGACCCCCGCGGCTGGCGTGTACATGACGTAATCTGGAGGTCCAATTTTCACACACTCTTCGCAGTAAATCAGGCTGTATTTCGGCAATAACGCGTCGAATGTTGGCTTCCAAGTGCTCAATTGTTTCCGGTTTATCGACGTAGACATGCGACTTTACATATCCTCAAAGAAAATAATCTAACGGCGTCAAATCACACGAAAGAGGTGGCCAGTTAACAGATCCATTTCGTGGATCCATTTTGTGGATCTGTTAACTGGCCACCTCTTTCGTGCGATTTGACGCCGTTAGATTATTTTCTTTGAGGATATGTAAAGTCGCATGTCTATGCCGATAAACCGGAAACAATTGAGCACTTGAAAGCCAAAATTCGACGCGTTATTGCTGAAATGAAATACAGCCTGATTTACTGCGAAAAGAGTGTGTGAAAATTGGACCTTCAGATTACGTCATGTATACGCTAATCGCGGCGGTCACATGCCCGAAATCATATTCAAACATAAATGCCATAAAATTATCTTTCAGATAAAGCCAATTTCATGGATATTAAAAACATCTTTCTGTGTTTTATTTCAATTTAAAGTTGTATCTCTCTAAAAAAACACCCTTTATAACGTGTAAGACGTATATTTTCACATCACCATTTCATCCTTTTTATTAAATACAAGACGTATTTATTGGAAACACCCTAGTAACTTTTTTACTTCTCAGCAGTAATAACCATAGCAACAAAAGCTAACGCCGTGTTTCCATTGCTCGAAATCAAAATACAGATTGCTATATTGTAGTATGATCATGACCTTCTTTCGACGTTTTCCGATCTCCTCGATTAAAAAATATAAGAAAAAACGCTGCCAAAGCAGAAGAACAAACAATTATGTATGCAACTCGTACGAAAGCGGACTTTTAGACTCGCCTTATATATTTGCCTCGATCGCTTGGCCATAAACTGCGGTTCGTCAAAAAAGTCTTTAATTTCTTATTTGTAATATAAATAGCTATTATACACAACAGGATTTTGATAATGTGACAGCCCACGGTTTTATAAAAATGACGTCTTCGAAATATGTAACGGCAGTAAAATATGGCATTATACTGCTGGATTGATGATGCTAAACTGTCACTTTATTGCCAAGCGGCAGATAATATTATCTGCCGCTGACGAGCGGCAGATAAAGTTATTATCTGCCGCTGACGACTTTATCTGCCGCTCGTCAGCGGCAGAAAAGTTATTATCTGCCGCTGACAACTTTATCTGGCGCTCGTCAGCGGCAGATAATATTATCTGCCGCTGACGAGATCAAGTAATTTTCTTCGAATTTTGTTCACAAAGTTGTAAATAATTTGTTATAAAAACGTTTGAAGAAAAAATACTATATGTTATTCGGAGCAAAAGTATCTTTATGTGGCTCGGCTGTACTTATCTGCCTCGCAAGCTCGGCAGATAACCCGTCCAGCCTCGCCACATAAAATATAACTTTTGCTACTAATAACATAATATACTATTATGTTCGACTGTTCCATAAACACTTCATTATACTACTCAGCGTCCATAAAGTTAAGTAAAATAGCACCTGTCAATGTCAATAGTTATTATCAAAATAAATGTCCAAATAAATGTCATTTTATTCAAATCATTAAAGGAGATTACTCTAACTGAAAAATTTGCAAATAAAAAATAATTCAGCCTTAATATTTGATTTTATTTAATTAAAGATTACAGACATAATATGATCTAACCAATAAACAGCCACATTAATAACATTATACCAAACCGAAGTAAATGAAGTGTCGAATGCTAACCCACCATTTACGTTTATTTTATTTTATTTTGTTTTCGAATACGGGCATATTCAATCAAAATTATAAATGCTGGTAATAGTACATTACGGAACTAGTTTCAAAAAGTGATGTTTTACTGTTTGGGAACGAGCGTTAGCGAATACTTAAACTGCCATACGAGTTCAGGAAAACCACTTTTCTATGGCATTCCGATTATTATTTGTTTTTCGTATTTTATATACAAGAAATATTACATTTTTTTAGAAAAGTGACTTTAAATGCCAAAATATAACCAAGTTGAGCAGAACTGCTTTTTAATGTACTGAAGCACAATACATTTTAATATAATTTAAGTAATTTTTATACAATTTATACCGATTAAAAATAAATTATTTCTATATTGAAAGCCGTTAATAATGGTTGCTATGTTGTAACGTACCACTTTACTAAACGCATTTGAATGTAGAAATATTGTTCATCACCACATGAAATGCGAAAAAATTGATTATCTACAACAGTGAGTAAAATTGACTTTTAGTTGGCAGTTTTAAGTTTGTAAAGCGACTGTTTAATAACACGTTTTCATTAATTCACGTCGTCAGTAGCAACGTGTTTTAATTTTTTTTACGGCCGACCAGAAAATATGCGGTTTCTGGAGAATTTTTTCGCCAGAAAGTAGTGTTTTGCCCGTCCAGATCGGAAAACGGGCATCAAGTGTGTGTTATTGTTTTAAGTCAAATAATAGATACTAATGTCATAATTTTTTTGAGTTTGCGAAAGTGAATTCGCAAGTTTGAAAGTATGGACTCGGGTGTCCTAAAAAAAATATTGTACTGGAAAGTGTTTTGCAGGTCTCCCCAAGCTTACAGGGCTCGCCCGTGGCTCGCCCTGGAATCTACTTGGCTCGACCTGCAAAACACTACATTCCGGTCTTGTAACGTAAATTACTATAACCACGAAAAGTTACGACCGGTTGCTAGTAATCCTAATTTACATTTAAAATATTTTTTTATATTTACCGTGTTTTCTAGATTCTATCGTAGATAAAATATTGTACGATACACATGCGTGAAGCATCTTTAGTCATTCGCGTGGCTTAAAACGCTCGCTCACTCGCGTTTTAACTCTGCCCCACTCGTGACTAAAGACTAGCTTTATGTACTTGTATCATAAATTACTATTTCGATTCATATTTAAGTTTTATATTTCACAACAAACAAAATATATAGGCTTGTAAATGAAGCAGCAAGCACAAACTGTAACACTACTATATAAACTCATTTTCCAATTATATGTCAAACAGCTGATTAGGATTAATCTTTGAACAACATTTTGACAGTGAGGCATACCTCATCAAAATATTTTAATGCGGCGGGGGTATTGGCTTCACCCCAAAAATTAGAAATTGAGTTTTCAACAGATGTGGACGTTTTCGAGTCCCCTGAACCCAACAAACATATTTTTGTTCATTGGTCTGTCTGTCTGTGTGTGAATAGAATATCTCAAAAACGAAAAGACGTATGGCGTTGAAGCTTTATATACCGTGCGTCCACGAGACTATGCACCATTGCGCTGGAGTGATGTTAGTTTATTTTAAAGATCTACTCTTCCGGTGGGAATTGATAGTCAAACAGTTGCTCAGCATTGACCATTCAAATTGAATTTGCAAGTAACAACCTACTGATATTTGGTGATTTCAACTTTCCAGACATCGACTGGTCAAACGCATCTGTAACCAAGTCAAATAATGCTGCAACATTTTTTATAGACATGTATTTGAATTGTAACTTGAAGCAACTGGTTCAGCAGCCCACTCGATATCGCAACAATGATAAACCGTCATTGTTGGATCTGATTCTTGCTACAGACTATGAATTCGTATCTTTTGTAAATTATCTACCCCCAATTGGAATCAGTGACCATCTAGTGCTATTGGCTACGTCGCAGATAGTCGCTAACAATTCGAGTACAAAATTTGAGATACCCAGAAGAAATTTTTTTAAGGCCAACTATGCTAATATAAACGATTTTTTACTGGCCAGTGGATTTCAGTCATCAGAAAATGTGAACGAATCTTTAGAGGAATTCTACAAATTGTTAGAATTGGCTATAACACTCGTTCCTGAAGATAAATTTAAAAAAATCACAGAGAAGCAGTGGATTACACCAAAATTGAAATCTATCATACACAAAAAACGTCGATTGTGGGACAGGTATCAACGTACCAAATTACGATCGGATTACGATGAATATCGTGTTTATGCAAATATTTTAAGATTAGAATTGAGAACTGCTAGGAGTAAATATGAAGCGAGCTTAGTGGATACTGGACCTAAGAACTTCTATAAATATATTAAACGACTTCGAAAATCTAAAACACTACCCGTTGTTCTACGAGGGTTAGATGGTGATGAATTGCAGAGTGACCCCAGTGTAGTAGCCGAGATGTTTGCTAAACAATTTCACAGTGCATATGTTCGTGAAACTATGGAAGATTTCCCTTCTTTGACAAATTCTACCCGAGTAACATCGAGCATCACTTCAATAGAGTTTAACGAAGATTTAGTATACAAACAGTTGAACGCGCTAAATTCGCACTCCAGTCCTGGTCATAACGAGCCGTCACCACATTTCTTTAAATCTTGTGCGGCGACTCTGTGCGGTCCACTAGCCTCCATAATGAAGCAATCTCTACAGCAATCGAGAGTCCCAGCACCCTGGAAACAAGCTACTGTAATTCCTATTTACAAGAAGGGAGATAAGCTGTCACCCCAAAACTATCGACCTGTGAGCCTAACATCAGTGCTAGGAAAGTGTATGGAGAGAATAATAGCAGCAGAGCTTATACATTTTCTTATTGCAAATCACGTGATACCCGATACACAACATGGATTCATGCCTCGAAGATCAGTTGCAACTAATCTGTTGGTGAATCTCAACATCTGGACAAAAGCCTTCGATGAAGGCAAGGCAATCGACGTTGTATACATTGATTTTGAGAAGGCCTTCGATCGTGTACCCATTCGGAGGTTGATCTACAAGCTGGAGCACTATGGAATACGAGGAAACTTATTGAGGTGGTTGGAAGACTTCTTAACGAACAGGCATTTCAAAGTAAGAATAGAGGGTAAATTATCACAGACTTACTCGGTATTGAGTGGCGTACCACAAGGTTCGGTTCTGGGGCCCTTGCTTTTTCTCATATATGTGAGTGACCTTTCAAGCTGCTTACGTTCCAATCCAACCTTCTTTGCGGATGACACTAAACTTTTTAACTTCCCGGTTACACATGCAGATGTGTTACAAGCGGACCTAAAAGAACTGGAACTCTGGTCCTCCAGGTGGTTGCTGACGTTGAATGCCGATAAATGCAATATTTTGCATATAGGCTATAATAATCCGAAACTGGACTACATTTTGAATGGAATTACGCTGACAAAAGTAGACATGCAGGTAGATCTTGGCATTACGATGACTGCAGATCTGAAGTGGTCCCATCATGTCACATCTATAGTGAAAAAGACTAATGTCATGTTATATTTGGTGAGGTGTGCTTTTAAAGATATAACTCCAGAACTAATGCTGAAGATCTATAAGGTATATATTCGTCCAATACTAGAGAATGTATCGTCAGCTTGGTCACCTTACTTTGCGAAGGACATAGACTTAATTGAAAAAGTGCAAAGACGAGCAACGAAAATTCCTCGAGCTCTGAGGAACCTATCGTATGAAGACCGACTATCTAGGTTAGGTCTGACTACCCTACAACAAAGGCACGAGCGTGGAGACCTCATTGAAACTTATAAAATTGTGTCGGGTTATTATTCTTGTTCGGTGGGTGTTTTTACGTTCGGCCAGAATGTTCATTTACGGGGTCATTCATACAAGTTAGTCTTAGATCGATGCAACAAGCTACCAAGAAAAAACTTTTTGTCTAACCGTGTGCAAACCTCTTGGAATTCTCTGCCAGCGAATATAGTGCTAAGTGAATATAAAAACTTATTTAAAAATTCATTGGATGATTATTATTGTTCTCGATGATGTTATTGCGATCTCTGTATTGTTATTTTTGGATTTTTTTTTCAGTTGTTGCTAACTACAACTGCAATGTATATCTATATTGTAAATTTCTGACAGTAAGCAAAAATCGGCCTAGCCGCCTGCTTACTTAATAAATAATAATAATAATAATAATAATAATAATATGTTGGTGGCACTGTAAGTCTATGTCAAATTCGAGGTTAGCAGGTGGGGTTTTGCGTCAGTCTGTGTCAAAACTGACGCAAAACCTAACCTACTATCGTCGAATTTAACACCATACGTCAAGTTGAATACAACTAATCGTTTATTGCCATAGAAAAATAAATATAACAGGGTTTGTCATTAAGCTGTTTTCGTAAAAGCAAGAGCTGATCTTTGGGATAAATTAACGTTCCTTTGATTCCATGGTGCGAAACCCTGTGGACACACGGTATAAGTTTTGTGTACTATCTAGATGCGACAGAAAGCTTTTGAAGAAAATCGCACAATCGGAAGTATGGTGTTTACTCTTGTGTTTTTTCCTATTTTTTCAAAAACCGCTCAAACTATTTTTTTCAAACTAGACATTTTTATTACATTTTTAATGTGTATTGGTGTAAGATAGGTGATTTTCCATTTGAATGCCTCTAGAACGGGTTTCTTCTATTTTTTCCTTTTTTTTATTAACTCCTATTTTAAATACAACGCCCGGTATATTATTACATTTTCGAATTCAGCTTAAAATTTTAGAGAACCTGTAGGGTTGCCAGATTTAAAAAGCATTTATATAGAAAATAAAAAAAAATATATAGGAGATTTCGAAAATATACACGGTTTTCATAGTTAAGTCGGCACTAAGCTCGTTATTATTGGAGCTACAAAGTCAGTTCAGTAGCAAACTAGTAGTATTTTTTTGCCAATTACGATGCTGAAAACGAAATCAAAAATCGAACATCGCGTTCCCGAGTTATGTCTTTGCCAGTGGCACTCCGAGCGTTTACAAGCGGGCTCAAAAATGCTTGGAGCAAGAGGGTGATGTTTTTGAGCATCTAATCTGAATCTTCTTAAATTCATAGAATAATTTGAAATAAATGATGATGTTTCACTTCATGGATATTCTTCTTAATTTCTATTTTATGGTAACGCAAAGTTGCCACTATCACAGCCACCTTGTCGAATTTGAAAAATCATCAATACCTTTCTAATTTTTGACATTACGATAAAAGGTCATAGGACACTTTTTGTTAAGAATTCAACTGCCTATCAATTGTGAATATTTAATACTGAGTGTCGCATTTGAAAAAATTGAACTTTTTGACATAAGTCGCGAACGCGATGTTCGATTTTGATTCCGTTTTCACCATCGTAATTGGCGAAAAAAATACTACTAGTTTGCCTACTTAACTTTGTAGCTCCAATAATAACGAGGTTAGCAATAGTGCCGACTTAACTCTGAAAGCCGTATAGGAGACAACTTTATTATAAACTTTACAAACTCTGAATACATGAAAAGATATTTCACAAAAATGCTAAGTATATTTTTCGTTGGTTTGCGTATTTTTTTTAACAGGCGTTATTGGTTTTTATAGAATTATAAAATTCTGTACAATTTAATTCAAAATTTTACATTTCGCAGTTGACTTCGTTTTGGTGCCTGTTAACCATTTACAACTTTGTTCCCATTCTTTTCGATAGCTGGTGGAGTATTTTTTAGTTTTCTATTTGAGTGGAGTGTTTGCACCACTAGTAGCACAACCACAACCAGTTTTACCAGTAGCACTGTCGTCAAATCAACATCAGAATTATTGGACATTTTTACATTTTCTACTATCACCTATCAATTATTATAAAATAATACCAAACCGACTCCGACATTAACAGAAAATTAATATTGGTTGACGAGTTGGGTATCGGTAATGTTCGGCGTTGGTCGTAGACTGCTCAATTGCGTCGCCTAAATATTTTTTATTATTTTATAGAAGCAATTTTCCTGTTTTTCTAGGTTATTGGAAATATAGGAGATTTCACCTTATTTATAGGACATTGGAGATTGCGACAAAATATAGGAGACTCCTATTAAATATAGGTCTGGCAACCCTAAGAAAATGTGTCTTTTCAACTAATGCTCTATTTTGTAGGGTTTCTGTAGAATTTGTAATTTATGAACATTTTTGATAAATGCTTAAAGATTAAAAATCAAATTTTTGGCTAGTTATAAGATCGCTGTAAAAGGAAGTGTGCGTATATCACACCAGATTTTTATTGGCATTTTTAGAATGGAACATTGGCTTTAAACTAATATTTGCTTGATACGTTTGGCTGTTACTTGTTACATCAAGGCTAACTGCATAGCAATCAATATCTGCACACACAAAAGTTGAAATAAATAATTAAAATTATTCCATTTATCCGCAAAAGTCGTTTTGCTGAAATTAAAATTTTAATGAATTTTTTCAACGTGCACGTTATGCATATTTCATAAAATTATTTCCGATAAAGATTTTAGAGCGTAAACATATTTTTCGTTACAAATTAATTCGACTTTGCCGTTGGCGATAGACTTTTTTACAGTGTTATAAAAATATCTTCATTAAACAGAGGCACGCAAACAAAAATTCATATTTGTACTGTAATGAGCAAAAAATGCTACAGTAACAAACTGGAAAAGAAACAAAAGTTTTGAATAAAACTTTTTCACTTAGTAAAGTTCGTCTGCGATCCCTTTTATCTTTTCTAGAAGTTATGCTTCCTGTGAATTTAAATATCTTTGTGTCCTGTTGGATATACTCCAAGAAGAATAAGTGCATAATAAACTATAGAAACGTCAATGTATAACTTCAATTATTCATAATCTCCTGGGTATCATAATTCAGTAGTGTCTAAATGTATACAAGCTACTAGTTATATTATGTTTAATTTATATAAATTGTTCTCGAATAAAATACAAATCTGTCCTAATGCAAATTATTTGTTCGGAAAATTAAGCGGTATTCCGATAGAAGATTTTTCTGTTTATAAAATATTAAATGCACCATCCTAAACTATAGTCTAGGGGTTATCGAAGAGCGTTTTTAATTCCCTCGTCAAGAGACGAAGGAAGCATTATTGTAATTTCGTGAAATAGTCACCTTCCGAGATTTCTTCAGATCTTCATGGTTGAGGGTCCTTAGATGACAAAAACATGTTTTCTCGATTCCGTCTGTCTGTCCATCTGTGTGTCTAACCGGTGTCCGTCTGTTGGCAGTATATCTCAAAAACTAATTGTTGGCGGATGTCGATATTTTGCATGCGGATTATATGTCTACCTGACACGAAACCAGATATACTTCCGGTCAAATATACCTATACAGGGTGAGCACCTCAAAAAAAATTATTAAAGTTTGCCTATTTTTGCTTTAACGCAAGAACCATTAGTTAAATAAAAGTAACATTTTGCACACAGCTCAGGTTGTTATCTTAGATGAAAATACATACAAGTATTGTGAACCCAATATATACAGGGGGGACACTTTAAAAATTATTTTTTTCCCTTTGATATTTTCAAAATATTTAGTTTCAAAATCTCCACTTGCGAGAAAAGTTCCGAGTAAAGCCCTTTACTGATTTTGTTTAACATACACTCAAGCACTTGCACACTCCTGCATTTGAAAAAGATGTCGACAATTTGACATGCACCGAGTTCAAAAATTATACCGGTATAATTTTATCACGTCAATTTTGATCACGATCATTTTTAGATGTCAATTATTACATGTCATGGCTATCGTTATTATGCGTTGATATTTTGATAAAGCTATTTTTTATAAATATGTAAACGTTAATTCAGTGAATTCCCTTGTAAAATATAAATAGCCCACGTATTGAGCAATGACAGATAGTTTTGTGCTGTAAAACACTCGTGTCTGTTTTCAATTCTCTCCGCTGCTGCCGCAGTGTGAAATTGTTATAAAAGACATTCGGTCTAGTACGCTATTGTCAACGTCTATAAACTCTCTAGGTTACCTCAATGAAAAACTTCTCTCTGATTGGTTACGTCCAGTTACGTCATTGCCAGTCCTCGTGGCCGCGTCCACACAATATTGGTTGTTGAATTTCAAACGTACATTTGCGCTTATTGGCTTATTAATTACACGTTTACGCGAAACCAATTAGGAAATTACTCCTTTACAACTTATTATCAGCGTTTACATGGTTTTACTATGTGGTGCATACAAAATATGTAGCAATGCTAAATTATAAACTAAACATGGCAATGTGTTCGCCTAAATTTAATAAGAGTATAAAAATATGTTTCACAGATCTGCTGTAACAGGATTCATCTCTGTAGTAATTAAAGGAAAGCTGTACTATAGGGTGTTATGGAAGTCCACGAAATAATTTTAACAAGTGATACGAGCTCACCAAACTGAACAACTTTTCTATTTATCTTTTTTAAATAGTATACGTTAATACGTTTTCAATAATATATCCCCCCAATATTTGACGAGCTATTTAGTAATAAAATTAAGTTAAAAGTGAAAATGATTATGCAAACGTTTAAATAGTTTTTGTCTGCACAAAACGTGTGTAATACGATTATCAGTTAACAAAAAAACACGCAGTCAATAACAACCAACCCAACTCAATTAATGATACGTTAGTGACCGGATGTTAACTATAAGTTTTATCACTACCCTTCCAGTTTTTGTTGGTTTGCATTTGAAAGGCTTTTTGTGTTTTGTTGCCATGAAATTCAAATATTATTCTATAGGCGGGTAGACATTTTTAAAGTAAAACTATTTTGCATTAGATCAGTTTTAGGGTGTTTTTGAGAAAATTATAAATGTTCAGTTTGATTAAATCTCTATGTGGTTAAATTTATCACGTGGACTTTCTAACATCCTATACGTCTACCCAGATTACTACTTACAGATTACTATTAGATACAAAATATGAAACTAGTTTTTGATATTATCTTCTAGAATTTGTAAGTTGACCAACTTAGTAGTATTTAGTCCCTCTGTTGCTCTTAGTCGCATTCTTTCCTTGGATAGACCATGGTCCACTCAAAGATGAGAAATATTAATGAAACACATACACTAAACGTTGAAAAGGCAACCAAGCCATGGTTATCGAAAAAGGGGGTCTATTGAATGTCTGAAACTCTGAATGTAGAATATTAAAATGTTTTCCATGCTTCCGATACTTTAAGAAATGAAGATTTTTTCAATGAAATTGCGGGATGCTACATTGAATTGTTTAAATCAGCTTGAATTCTTTTAGGTTGCTCACGATATGGAATCAAATATTCACACATAGACGTAATATCAATTCAAGACATTATACTGTTTATACCGTAGTAAAACACTTATACCGGGTGGCCATAAACATCTGAGATCCCAGTAGCCATGGAATTAGCTACTTATAAATGTTGGTTAGCATTATACATATTTCAATTATAATAAGTATTGGTATGAAATGTAATAAAATGCAAATAAGAGGAGGGGAATGTGCCCCAGATTCTGCAGTTTAGCCTACGACTCGATTATAAAAATCTCCTGTTCTAACTGCAATACTTATTGTAATCTGTAATAATTTTTGACAGATAGTAATTTTAGTTGTGATGACATTAATGACATTTAGTTTAGTTGGATTCATCACTTTAATAAAGCGGTGTTGATTCCAAAGGTAATGTGATATCAAATATTTATGGCCACCCGGTATAAACTGCTAAACAATTGAAGTGGCCCAGCAACAAAAATTATGCTACCATGTTTATTTTAAAACAAAACAATATCGTATGTAGCTGTCAAGTGTAGTATTTGTTGATACAATATTCTGTTAGAAATAAAATAAGATTGCTACATTATTAGGCTATAAAACTTAATATTTATTACTTTAATCGTAAAGGTATGTTTTACTTCTAATTTATTTACATTGTTTTAATGCGGTTTGTGTTCTTATAGTATGCCCAGACGATGTCAGGAACTATATCGAGTAAGAGGAGGTCCCACTCGATACTAATTTAAACACTGCGTTTAAGATATATTTTAAAAAATGTCTTTCTGTTACTTCATTGTTTTATAATTAATTGTGTTAAAGACTCCAAATTACTGTTAATTACAATGAAACTATATTAAAACATATTAACATATACTATTTCGTTCTTCCATTTGAAATTATTTTGCTGCTGTATGCAAATTTTTTTATGGGCCACTTCAATTGTTGAGCACTTTATTTTAGACTATCAGAAAAGAACAATTAAGAAAACAATAAAATATATGGAAACAAGAGCAATGTCCGTTATAACATGTTTTCCAGCTTTTTATTTCGTGAGAATAGAATTTGAACTAAGAACAGAATTTATGACAAACTGCCAAAATACGAATATATAAAATTTGATGGCAAACGATATTCTGGACTAAAATTGTACTGGTTTTAGATATTATACAGAGTGTCTGCTTAAGTTCGCACCATATGGAAAACTTTTTTATTATTAATTTTACGAAAAAAAGTTATTCTTTATAAAAAGTTCTGCCTGGTCCAAAACTTAAAATGCAATCATCAGATATCAATTTTTACGCCGTATACGAGGCATGTCAAAAAATATGAATTCTGCTCAAGAGTAAAGTACCTTTATTTGTGACAATATCGAAAATTGTTATTAAAAAAAGTTGACTAGAATCGAAAACTACGTTCAAATATCCAATTACACCTGTCTACGATGAAAATCAGGTTTTGTTATTTTTCACATCTTTTTTAAGTTGGTTCATAGGGAAAACTTTATTTTTGACAATATCGGAAACTTTTTTCAGTTATCTCTTTATTCGTTAAAACTTTGATAACCTTTACGTCTCGTAACCTCTATGTTGCATTATTTTGATGATGAAACAACTTTAAAAAAATGTGAAAAATAAGAAAACCTGATTTTCATCGTAGATAGGTGTAATTGGATATTTGAACGTAGTTTTCGATTCTAATCAACTTTTCTTAATAACAATTTTCGATATTGTCACAAATAAAGGTACTTTACTCTTGAGCATAATTCATATTTTTTTACATTCCTCGTATACGGCTTTAAAAAATTGATATCTGATGATCGTATTTTAAGTTTTGGACCATGCAGAACTTTTTATAAAGAATAACTTTTTTTCGTAAAATTAATAATAAAAAAGTTTTCCATATGGTGCGAACTTAAGCAGACACACTGTATATAGTAGATATAGATATACATGGATCAAATTTCGAAGGAAGCTTGTCTTTTATTTGGCAACAAGCGATGATATGCCCATAAAACATGCCAAAGGTCTTTGACTAATACAAACAACATTTAAATGCTACCAGCTTCTGTTTAGGAACTATGAGTTTAAAGGAATATGTTTTACTTCTACTCAATTTCTTTCGTATTTTTCAGAGTATACAGGTTGTTTCAAAATTGCACAGAACAAATATAAAGGCGTTATTCTGCATTAAAAAAATATGAGAAAAACTCTAATGAACATAAGTCTTAAAATGCTTCATTTCAAAGATATCCTTACTCGAAGCTTCAAACCTTTAAGATTTTAGTAGGCTGGTGTTTTGTTCCAACACATGTTTTTTTGTTTACATACAATATGTGAGGTTTGTTCTACAGGGAGTTTATTATATCGAGCAAAATGTAAATGCGTTTATTTTAAAATGCAATATGGAAACGATATTGAGTATGTAAAAACATAATACATTCTACGGAGGAAGGAATTCTGTTGATCAAATGGTATAGATTTCAGTTTACAGCAAGTATGTGGGTTATTACATGCCCTGTTGTTCGTTCTAATGCTTCTTTTTCAATAAAATTACGGTTCATATATTGCATTTTAAAATAAATGCATTTACACATGGCGTGGCGTACCCTTAGAAACCAATAGTAACAATCAAGTCCTCATGGAAACGGGAATACCACATTGCGCATTAAAATAAATTCACTGTATAGTAAAAATTAGAAAAATAATAAGCATGCGTTACAAAATAAATTATTTGCGTTTTTTTCCTTTTTTATTATCTTTTTTTTTAGTAAAATGTATAGTGACTGTTCGAAGTAATCTCTTTCTTCTGAGTCACTCATAATAATTCTGACAGTTATAAGTAGAAACCAATAATGAAAACAAAACACCAGTCTACTAAATCTAAATGTTTTCAAAATGAATTTCTATATTTAATTCTTTGATCAAGGATATCTTTGAAATGGATGATTATAGGACATATGTTTATTATAGTTCTTTTCTTTAATTTTTGCTCCAGAATAAAACTGACACTTTTAAAGAACTTCAAATTTCGTAAAAAAAAATTATCTCTCAATTAACTGAACAAAAAGTATACTCATTTTTAGATTTCACCAGTATCATTGACTATTCAACGCTATAATATAGCAGCCAATCATATTGCAGACATTTGCTTTTTTCAACCAATAACAGCAGTATATCACTGAATATTGGGCACCATGCAAAATATTCACAAAACAATGTACCTACTCAATAAATAAGTAGCCTTGTTGCGAAATATCGCTTAGCAACGATGTTCTGTCTTTAGTGATGTCGCTAGGTTACGTAAAACTAAACACCAACAAACTGTGTGAACAACGTTTGGCTTGCGTTAAAAATTTTAAAATGTTGTGTTTTGGAAATATTCCGCTAAATTTAATTGAGGATGAATATTAATTGTTGGATTATTTTTCAATAAAGTTAATCGTTATGTATTAATATTGTTAAATAGTCGTCCCAAATACCACTCGAAGTGGATATATTTTTTTAAAATATTTTGCCATTTCCATAGAAATTATTGCAAATTTCACTCAACAAAATCACACTTAAATGTGAAATTTAAACGCAATAAGTTACATGGAAACGGCAAAATATTTGTCAAAAATATATCCACTACTTGTGGTATTACCCTTGAATATTTTAAACAAATGTGATTTTGATTAGAAAAGGTTAATATTAGTGTTCTGTTACTATAGAAATTGCGTAATTTGTTGCTAGATTTACTGAAAACTAATTT
The DNA here is from genome assembly GCA_940337035.1 of Agriotes lineatus. NCBI lineage: Eukaryota > Metazoa > Arthropoda > Insecta > Coleoptera > Elateridae > Agriotes > Agriotes lineatus. Next base: position 24,815 of record CALNHX010010012.1, read on the forward strand.
GAAAAAGTAACATGTGAGCAAACGAAAATGAAATCAAGCTTGGCTTTGAAATATTTGTTGTATGAATAATATGGAGGTGGTACAGTAAGTCTATGTCAAACTCCAGGTTAGTAGGTTAGGTTTTGTGTCAATCTGTGTCAAAACTGACGGAAAACCTAACCTGCTAATCGCGAATTTGACATAGACTTACAGTGCCACAAACATAGTATTCATACAACAAATATTTCAAAGCCAAGCTTGATTTCATTTTCGTTTGCTCACATGTTAGTTTGGTTCATTGAATAGTCCCTCGAATGCCATTCTTAGTCAAAGTTAAGTAGAATATTTTTGCGGTGGTATCACACTCATGTGCATTGCGCTTAGGTTCGATTAGGACTCGTGTTAGCGCACCTAATCGAACCTACGCGCAATGAACATTCGTGACACCACCGCAAAAATATTCGACATCACTTTGACTACTCATGGTTATTATAAAGTGATTATTTCCTTCATATCCATAATAATGCGTAATCACTATGGTTTCTGTCAGACTAATAATGACAAAAATTCAAACGTCACAATTTTACCGCGGTTAAATATGTGTCAAAATCGCTTGTGCATAATTTTAACATAATTATTAAAGGTGCTTTACCAACTGAATTGTATCTACTTATTCAGGAAATAATCACGACGAACATCCCGCGTGCATGTAAACTAGCCTGAATAAATTTTGACGATTTTCTGTCAGAATGTTTTCCTCAAGAAATATATCTCGTAAATGTTAAGCCCCAAAATGGGCGGCAAATTTACTTAACATATTTCTTAGCAAACATTCTTACAGAAAACGTCAAAATTTAATCGGCTATTTTAATGTACTTGGGATATTACTGTTGAATAAATGCATACAAGTAAAAATTAATGATGAGATAACAACCAATCAAATTCAAGTCAAGAGAGGTGCGCGCCAGGGTGACACCATCTCGCCAAAGACATTTAGTCTCGTCTTAGAAGATATATTTAAAAATCTTCAATAATAGCGAAAAGGTTTAAATATCGATGAAACGTACTTAAATAATTTGCGATTCGCGGACGATCTTGTCTTAATTAGTGACGACCTAGAAGAACTCAAAAAACATGTTAACAGAGCTTCTCCGAACATCAGAACGCGTGGGTCTGCAAATGAATGTCCAAAAAAAACTGGTGTGATACACGCACACAACTTCATTTAACAGTGATCTTATAATTACCCAAAAATTTTATTTTAAATTTTTAAGCATTTGTAAAAAATTTTCAAAAGTTACAAATTCCACAAAAGCGGTACAAAATAGAGCGTTAGTTGAAGAAACAAATTTTCTCTAGAATTTTAAGCTGAATTCAAAAATGTAATAATATACCGGATGTTCTATTTAAAATAGGAGTTAATAAGAAAATATAAAAAAACAAAGGAAACCCATTTTAGAAGTATTCAACTGAAAAATTACCTATCTCACATGAATGCACATTAAAAATTTAATAAAAATGTGAAGTTTGAAAAAAATCGTTAAAGCCGTTTTTGAAAAAAATCGAAAAAAACTGAAAAATCACAAGAGTAAATACCTACTTCCGGTTATGCGATTTTCTTCAAAAGCTTGCTGTCGCATCTACATAGTACACAAACCTTATATATGACGTTTCAACGCCATACCTCCTTTCGTTTTTGAGATATTATGTTCACTACAGACAGACAGACAGACGCGCACACACACAGACAGACACACACACAGACAGACACACACACAGACAGTCACACACACAGACGGACACACAGACATACCAATGAAAAAAAAATGTTTTTTGGGTTCAGGGGACTCTAAAACGTGAAGATCTGTTGAAAACTCAATTTCGAATTTTTGGGGTCATTCCAATATGTATTTCCTTTATTGTAAAAGGAAGTAAAAACGAAAATTATGGTCCATCCGAAGAGAATGTCACCAGATGCAACAACAACCTTCAGGTAGTAGAAGAATACATATACGTAGGACATAACGTAAGATTGGGAAAGAAAATCAAACCGTAGAGGTCTCGCGCCGAACAAGTCTGAGCTGGTTTGCCTTTGAGAAATCGTATAATGAAGCCGTATAATGAAAAAACACCAACATACCCATTTCATTAGCTTAAAGAGAAAAGTGTACGAGACACGTATACCTCCAGTTGCAACATATGGCTTAGGGACAATGACACTGACAAAAAAAGTATGATAAAACTTAGAACTATACATACAAAGCGCTATGGAAAGAGCCATGATCGGCGTTAGTATCCGCGAAAAAATAAATCACAAACAAATTAGACGAAGAATAAAGGTGACGGACATAAACGAAAGAATATTAAAATTGAAATGGCGATGGGCTGGTCACGTAGCTCGACAGCAACCAAACCAATGGGACACCAAGATCATTGGATGGAAACAAAGACTTACAAAGCGTTTTTTCATTAAACAAATAGCGGGAAAAAACTGGATTCAAACTGCCTAAAATAGAGACGCATGGAGAGAACTTGCAGAGGCTTTTATCAAACCGTGGATAGACCAAGGCTGATGAGAAACTGGCAACTACATTTTAAAATTAACAGATTTCAGAATTTTTAGCAATTTTTTACATCGAAAACCGGTATGTATTCCAACCAGAAATTGGAAAGCTATTTAAAATTAAGCCAGCATTGAGTACAGTAAGTCACTTCGTAATTTAATTCAGAAAATTACTGTTTGATTGTCATGCAGTGACACTTCGATAATAACCTTCAAATTTGACAGATGCAATGGGAAGTTTGAAACACATATACGTTTTTCAACATATTCTATGCTACTACACGGTTTTAAAAACACGACTAGTACCTACTTAAATCATGCACAATGTTACAATGCCTTAACAAAACAGTTACATGTACAGTTTGCAGATGAACTGTCATTACTTGAAAGCTGATTGACATTAGAATATTATTTACTGATTGTATGATACTAACTTAGACATGACTTACACTTTTCATGGTGTACTAGATTTTAAATAGCTTTCCAATTTTTGGTTGGAATACTATACCTAATAAAGTGAATGTAGAATAAATTTTCCTCGGGAAATAGTGTTGCAATATATTCTACTTGCATAATACGAGTAAATACTGGATATATTCAATTCTTTAGAAAAACACATTTATCCCATTCAACTCATTTGGGGTGTAAATTTCGAAAAAACAATAAAATGGTTTAACCCGATTTGTATTAGCCAAATATCAACTTCCTAAGAGGTAGGTTAAGAGAATAAAGCTGCTGTAAATGAAAAAAAAATACTCCTTTTTATTACCCCCTTGGGGTTGGAATTTCGGAAATCTCCGTCTTAGTGGGTGCTACGCAGTAAGTGGGCGAAGCTTGCAAATCTTCGTGTTTCTAACTTTTGCTGTTTCTGAGCCCCGTAACTCTTTTCACTTTTACCCCCTCTAGAGGTACATTTTAAAAACCCTTAAAACGGATTCTAAATATTTTAAAACAATATATACAGGGTGATTCACTAGCCTCTTTACAAACTTTGACAATGGAAAGTAGATCTAATTTGATGGAAAAAATGGAGATCAAGATAGGCCCTAAGTTCTTTGTTCAGAGGTTATAGCGATTTCAAAGTGTTTATATTAAAAAAAAACGTAGTAGTCATGATTTAACATGACAAAAGCTAGTAAGCATCACTTACATGACAACTTGTAAAAAATAGTTGTTTGTTCATTTACCTTTTGTATATAAAAAAGTTTAATCTTTTCTATTATCTTACTAGAATTGAATACATTTTACTGGGATAAACTACCCCTTTTGAACCTTGCGCCAACTTTTTTTCACTTTCATCTAATTCAGGATGAAAAATCGCGTAGATATTCCAAAATACAACAAATTTGCTTCAGCTGCACTATTTTAATTAAATAAAATCCATATTTTTTTATTACCCTTCTCAGAGATAAAGCTCCTTTATGACGCATCTCTTGACCTATGTTTATATGCATTTTTTCATGAAATTAAATCTATTTTCCGTTTCCATTTGTAAAGAGGCTAGTGAATCACCCTGTATATGCAAAAAAGAATGTTCTAACTCAACAACCGCAGGAGATACGAAGGGTTCGATAATTCGCCCCGAATCCATATTCACACCGTTGGGGGTTGATTAGAGGGAAATCCTGAATTACGTTTTTTCGCATTTGTATAGGTAACTTTTCTCAGCAAAAACCAGGTTAATACTTAATACCTCATCGGACCTATGAGATAACTACTAACTTCCCGCGTTATGGCGATCTGAAGAAAAACACGTCCACCCCATATAACTTCTTTGGGGGTGAATTGATAAAAACCCAGAAAACCAGTTTCCCAGATTTGTAAAAGGGCTTGATTTACCAAATTCAACTTGATACCTGTAGCAGCTATCATGTTGTGGCGATTTTTAGAAAATTACTTCTACCCCATTTTACCCCTTTGAAATACGAATTTTAAAAAACCCTGAAATTTGTTGCATCAGTTTTGTAAGAGGAACTGATATACCGAATTTCGACTTCCTAGGTTATCGTCAAGCGGATAAAACCGCAGGGCCATTTTTACCCCTTTTATACCCATGGGGTTGGAATTTCGGAAAATCTCGACTTAGTAGGCGTCTACGTACTAAGTGGATGAAGCCTACAAATGTTCACGTTTTTAGCTTTTGCGGTTATTGAGATTTTCTGATCATCTCTAATTCAGTTACGATTTTATAAGTGCGAACGTTGGCTGTGGAACGCTCCAAATAAAAAATTCCCCGATCATCTGCGGCCAAAATCCTCGGATACGTCGATCTTATTTTTGAACGTGCATCTTTTCTGATAGTTGTCAATTTTTTTTACCCCCACCTCTTTCCGTAAACGTCATCGCCATTTTTTTTAAATAGCAGCCACCACTTTTTTCTATGGAATCTGATTCTCCTTGAAAATCTGCATATAGCAATATGCAATATTATTGGCATTTATGAAAAAAACTGATTTATGAAAAAATGAAAACAAAATATCGAGATAGCTGTGGAACTTTTATCAATTGATATTTTATTTATTTGACGCTCTGTTAAATTGTTATTCATTTGTTTCAAATAAATTGATAAAAATTCCACAGCTATCTCGATTTTGTGTTTTCAGTTTTTCATAAATCAGTTTTTTTCATAAATGCCAATGGTGTCGCTAACTAATCAAATGAACATCACCCAACTGCAGAATTTCAAGGAGAATTAGATTCCATAGAAAAAAGAGGTGGCTGTCATTTAAAAAAAATTGCGATGACGTCATTACGGAAAGAGGTGGAGGTAAAAAAAATGACAACTATCAGAAAAAATGCGAGTTCAAAAAATAAGGTCACAGCCAACGTTCGCACTGTATAGTATAGATTGTGCGAAATCCATTTTGAACATGGGAAATTAATGAGTGCGACAAGGAAGACATTAACAAAATAAGTAGCAGGACAAAGATAGAATGTAATCATGGCTAGGTAAATTTTTAAACTAAAATTAAGCCAATGAAACAACCACTTCTGTCAAATTTTTTATCTGTCATTAAAGAGTAAAAAGTGAGGTTTCAATAATTAAAATAATTATGTGAATAGTAAATAATAGTAAATAAATTGCTGATAGGAGCAATTCGTGTATTCAAAGTGTGTAGATAAAATATTTGCAGAAGTGCTTGTTTGTTTCAGACTTAATTTTAGTTTAAAAATTTACCTAGCCATTACATTCTATCTTTGTCCTGCTACTCATTTTGTTTAAGTTTTCCTTGTCGCACTCATTAATTTTCCATGTTTAAAACGGATTTCGGACAATCTGTATATTAGATTAGATGTCACTTAGCGTTTATATGTATCAAATATTAAGGAAATTTTTACTTTGATAAAGGTGGTATAACTATGATAAAAATGAGGTCATTTTTTATTATAGAACCGAAGACCGTGGATTAGTATATAATAGAGGCCGCTTAAATACGTTACAGTAATTACAGGGAATAGAAAATTTCCCTGAATTTTAAATTATTGGGAGAATAGCCAGCTCCACATTTCAAACATCCCGCGTTTACTTACCTGGCTGTGCACAGTCCTCGTTGCCGCTGATAAAATATTAACGAACAGCTCCTCGCGATGGCCTTTAGAAACATATTGAATAATACCTGTCACGTAGATACGTCTACATAAAAAGGATCTTATTTGCACAGTCACTATATGCAGCAGAACGCTCTAAAAATTAATTAAATTCGCTAGTTTACACTTTTGCTGCGTTCTGTCAAAATCAGCTGTTGCGGAGTGACGCGGCTCTTCTAAATATCAGCAGTGCCGCATGTATCCATCTCACTCTACTCGCCAAAACCACGTGCATTGAACGAAGGCCAGCACACAGGCACGTCGGTGCTTACTTATACGCATATGCAACATGTGTTTTTGCTTCGTATTGATCGTCGGAGTACGTATTTTTTTCACTGATCCGCTAATCTGCAAGTGCGTGTCATTAGATTCGTACAAATTCGCTGGTTGAAGGTACAACCAGTCTCCTGCAAAGCAGCTACGTCGGATCGCCGAGTTTCGGCTTGCGCGATATTGGTTTTCCTATAGCGCAGACCTGAAGCTGTATGTAGAAAGCTCGGAGGTTCAGCTATCGATATTTCAACGTCGGTTCCGTGGGTCGGTGAGAGCGCACCAGCTGGTTATCGTGCACTCCCCGATTTTGCTTATCGGGCTCGAGTTCCAGGCACTAGCGCATTGCAAAAGGTTCGTACCTTACGGCGCGATTCGTACGACGGCCTTGGCGCATTCGATACGTTTGCGGTGAGATATGTTGTGATTTGTCGTCGGAAATTCAGTAGGCCCTTGCACATTCAGAATTCCGAACTGCGAGTAGTTCGTTGCATTTCATCCGAACGCGGTCTAATATTATGGTGCGATGAAACGCGATAAAGATCCTGATAGGCGCGAAGTCATGAAGAAGTTCACGTTTAAAAACGTACTAGGCAACATCCGCACGTCCGTGGCCCAGCCTACGAAGCCTGACCAAGAGATCCAAGAAAATCTGCGGCCGGATAACTTCCAAGTCAAAAGGGTAAGTTCCGCTTCGCGATAACCCATTCTTGCCACCAAACCGCAACTTCCAATAGTTTTACGTTTCCAACAGTACTGCAACGGAACTGCGTATTCGTTGGCAACTATCCCACTATGTTCCACCACTTTATAGACGTCTGCATATGTGCCAACTATACCAAATGCTTTATCATAATGTAAACATAGTAGAAACAGTTGTCTGAACTTTAACTACTGCTATCTCTGTTGTGAATAATAATAATTAGACTATGCAATTAATACATCAACGACATACCAAGCATATAATAAGGATTAATCTCACTGTATTAAAGGCAGTCTCGTTACGTTTATAGCATAATTATAGAAAAAATGTAGACGTTTGTAGTTCAAACATCAATGTTTTCATAGTACTGTATTTTTTTTTTCAAATGTAATGCATTATAGGGGGCGTAAGTCTCCTACAGTAGGCCAAAGAGATATATTTGAAATGTTATAAACAGTGGCATTTTTTATTTTTTTACTGGGTGTTCGAAAGTTACCCCATCAACAGGCATCACAAACTAAAAATCACGATTGTTCAAAGATATATTTTCTGGGGGTTACTTTGAACACGCTGTGAAATAAAATTAATGGAATTGAAATTTTCTCATAATAAACATAAAAAAATACCTTAATTCACTCCATTTCTACCAAATAACGTTTCCTAATGATGAAACTTTAACTTTAAAAATAAAAAATACATTTCTTCAGCTTTATATACTTATTGAAGAACTAGGTAACTACACTGAAACAAACAAAACATAATTCGATATAACATACAAATAAATATATCAGAAATCAAATACCTATCAGTTAAATGATACATTCTTATATGATACTTATTGCAAATATTTTAGAAATAGTTTCAACTCTTTCACTAACTCATCTACAGAAATCATACCCTGATGGTATTCTTTAGGTCAATAGAATTTATTATTAACCTTTTGAGAAATCCATTTTACTTCCACTAAACAAATTATCTGTGGACTTATTTTTCCAATAAAATACTCTTAACTTAAAACTTAACAATAAAGTATCAGGTATAGGTACAATTTCAAAATCTTCATTTCAAGTAATAACTGTATCCTCATCTTCACTTGAAGATGTATCCGTAACGTGATTGTCACTGCTTTCGTCGCTAGCAATTTCTAGCTCCTTTTCCTCCCATTTCAACTTGCTCTTCAGCTGTCATATCTTCAATGCTTATACTTTGACCTGCAGGTACATTTTCTTTTTCTTCTGTCTTGGTAAGGCTTCATTAACTTCTTGTAGATCTTTTAATATTCCACTAACTGCACCTGATACAATTACCCCAGTTTCGTTATCGGATGTATCCTTCTGAGAATATAATTGCTTAAGTTTTGAGTCAATCATCATCTCTCAAATTTAAGACATTGGCCAAAGAACCTTCTACCATACTGACAATATAGCGACTTGCGATTTTTGATTTGGTGCGAGCTAACTTGGTTTTGTTTCACGTGTCAGATGAAATATACTTGGCGCAGCGGGCAAATATAGTGACTTATGCAACCCAAATGACGTATTACAAAGCTGATTGGATCAGTATTTTAATAATATTTACTAAAAAAAATAAAAAAAATGGCGGTTCTTATAATTAGATCTAATTTCAACTGACATTAAATAATTTTTGAGGTTGTGATACGAGTAGAAACTTCGTTCAACTTAAAAAGCATGACATTTGAGCACCTGTAATACGTAGGCATGTGACCTGGCTCTTACTAAATCTCATTATTGCCTACATATTACAAGTGCACAAATTGCATGCTTTTTTAGTTGGCGACGTTTCTATTTGTATCATAACCTCAAAAAAATATTTAATGTCAGTTGAAAATAGGTGTAATTATAAAGACCGCCATCTCTAATTCTTTAGTAATTATGATTAAAATAGTGATCCAGTCAGCTTTCTAATATGTCATTTGGGTTGCATAAGCCACTATACTTGTTCGCTGCGCCAAGTATAATTTAGAAATGTTAGCTGATTTTTCGAGATTAGGGCGTGCGTTTTAAGCATAAAAAGGTACAAAACGCGTATTTCGGACAAACTGATCATTAGCATTGATACTCAGGTAATAAAATAATATTACGCTCCCTCTTCTATATATTTGAAATCATTATATTCTCTTCCTAAATATGAATCGTAGTGTGCCTAATAATCTATAATAATAATATCATTTCGTTGTAACCCCAATGCATGTATTTTGAGTTTTGTTTTGTGAAATTTTTTCCATCAAGGTAAAAGGTTTTATATAAATCTTAATAGTCTAGAAAAGTCTTCACTAGTTAGAAGCTGCGATTTTTTTCATAATCCTATTTTTCAGGTGTCGAAAATAGTGCGGCAGAAGGTATTGCTTCAGGAGTTCATAGAAACTCACGTCTAGAGATTGGCATAAATGTGTTCAATTGGCTGGTAAACAGCAAAACAGAATATCATCGTCTTTGCAAAGTTGTAAAACTTTTTCACTAAAATTACTAGAGATGTGATCTCCAAGTACTACCTTTTTACCAGCTGGAATAAATATAGTTCCGAACCAATCTTGGAACGCAAAAGCATCAAACTAGCCACTCTTTCGAGATATTTCACACTTCTCTTGAACAGACATTTTTTAGATACCGGGTTGTTGGACAAGTTTGTCTCGTCAAAATTATGTTTGTTGCAGGACTTTTTTTGGTTGTGATTTCTATTTTTTTAAAGTAATCTAACAATTTTAGCTGATAGTCTCCTCTTCTTTGATTTAACATGTACGTAGGTTAATTTTGTTGCTTTGCCACTTTATTGGAAGGGTCAATTCTCTCACGTCAATATCGTTAAGAGGAAAACCCATGTTGCTAAGAGCTGGGCATTTTGAACTATGCAGCCCTTCTCATTGTCACTAAGAGCTTTTGTGTATCCTACTGCATCAACATGTTTATTTTTAAATTTGTTGTGAAGTGTTTCTAAAAGAATTTTGAATTGTTTCTGTGCTTCTCAATAGAATAACTCGTTTGGTTTAGATTTTTAGCTTGTTCCAAGGTCTCAGGCATATAGCTCTGCGAATATAATTCCTTAAATTTTGGGCCAATCATCATCACTTAAATTTAAGTCATTGGACAATAGGGCCTTCTACCATACTGAGAATATAGCGACTCACGATTTTCGATTTGGTACGAGCTAACTAACTTGGTTTTGTTTCACGTGTCAAATGCACTAATCTAGGAATGTCAGGTGATTTTTCGAGGCTAGAACGTGTGTTTTAAGCATAAAAAGCTACAAAAAGAGTATTTCGGGCAAACATTGATCATTAGGATTGATACTCAGGTAACCAGGTTACCATCTTCTATATATTATATAATTATATTCTCCTCCTAAATATAATTCGTGGTACGCCTAATAATTTATAATTTTTTTATGAATATAATTTCGTTATAATCCCAATGCAAGAAAATATAACTCGTCATACGGACTCGTATTTTCAGCTTTGGGATTATAACTCATAATGTTCATCAAAAAATTATTGATAATAGGCATACTACTTATTACATTGCCCCTGAGAATATAATTCGTTTAATTTTGTGCCAATCATGATCTCTTAAATTTAGGACATTGGCTAATAGAACCTTCTACCGTACTGACAAACCAGCGACTCGCGATTTTCGATTTGGTACCAGCTAACTTGGTTGTGTTTCACGTGTCAAATGAACTAATTTAGATTTGTCAATTGATTTTCTAGGTTAGCTCGTGCGTTTTAAGCATAAAAAAGAACAAATGTGTGTTTGGAACAAACATTGATCATTAGCATTGATACTCATAATAAAATAGTATTACGCCCTCTCTGCTATATCTATTAAATGTTCTTCTTGTCACTAAGAGCTTTTGCGTATCCTACTGCATTAACATGTTTATTTTTCAATTTGTTGTGAAGTGTTTCTAAAAGAATTTTCAATTGTTTCTGTGCTTCTCAATGGAATAACTTGTTTAATTTAATTAGATTTTTTAGCTTGTTCCAAGGTCTCAGGCGTATAGGTCTGCGAATATAATTCCTTAAATTTTGAATCAATCATCATCACTGCAATTTAAAGCATTGGACAATAGAACCTTCTACCATACTGACAATATAGCGACTCACGATTTTCGATTTGGTACGAGCTAACTAACTTGGTTTTGTCTCACGTGTCAAATGCACTAATTTAAAAATGTCAGGTGATTTTTCGAGGTTAGAACGTATTTTAAGCATAAAAATCTACAAAAAGTGTATTTCGGGCAAACATTGATCATTAGGATTGATACTTAATGTAACCAGGTTACCATCTTCTATACTATAATATATTATTATACATATTCTCCTCCTAAATATAATTCGTAGTACGCCTAATAATTTACAATTTTTTATGAATATAATTTCGTTATAATCACAATGTAAGAAAATATAACTCGTCATACGGACTCGTTGTATTTTCAGCTTTGGGATTCTAACTCATAATGTTCATCAAAAAATTATTGATAATAGGCATACTACTTATTACATTGCACTTGAGAATATAATTCGTTGAATTTTGCGCCAATCATAATCTCTTAAATTTAGGACATTGGCTAATAGAACCTTCTACCGTACTGACAAACCAGGGACTCGCGATTTTCGATTTGGTACAAGCTAACTTGGTTGTGTTTCACGTGTCAAATGAACTAATTTGTCAATTGATTTTTCTAGGTTAGCTCGTGCGTTTTAAGCATAAAAAACAACAAATGTGTGTTTGGGACAAACATTGATCATTAGCATTGATACTCACATAATAAAATAGTATTACGCCCTCTCTGCTATATATGTTAAATCATTATATTCATTCCCTAAATATAATTTGTAGCACGCCTAACAATATATAATTTTTTAAGGATATCATTTCGTTATAATCCCAGTGCAAGAAAATACAACCAGTCCGTAGGACTCGTTGTATTTTCAGCTTTGGGGTTATAATTCATAATATTCAACAGTAATATCCCAAGTGCATTAAAATAGCCGATTAAGTTTTGACGTTTTCTATCAGAATGTTTTGCTAAGAAATTTGTCAAGTAAATTTGCCCCTCAACAAGAATCTCGAGTGCGTAGCACACCATTCACCTCCAAATTGATCGGCTTCATCATCTTGAAGTACCTCATCGGAATTATTTCATTCATTTTTCAGTAAGTTCTTTATTTCAATATTTCTTCTTCAGCATCACGTTCTGATGAAGGCCAGTAATCGCTACCTGAATCTCTTTATCCTCATAATCCTTGCTCGATTCCGCCAAAACGTTCAGCTTCCATTTGCAACTCTTTGTCAGTAAACCCATTTTTGCTAGTCGTACTTCCAGGCTGTATTAAAATAAATTAATAAACAATATACCTATACTCAAAAACTATCATGTTTCTCATTTTTGGCCCACTGTTATGCATATAACCTACCCTATAATATCTAACGTATTATCGGCATTGCTGAATATATTTTATTTGATTCCTTTTATTTAAAAAGCTACCCGCTAATTAACAAAAAGTCGTCTCTACAAGCTGAATGTGCCATGTTATTATATAAATCGCTGATACTGCCATTGGTTTTATATGGGTGTACAATTTGGGGTAACACATCACAAGCCAACCTAAACAGAATTCAAGTGCTACAAAATAAAGTACTCCGCACGGCAGTTAATGCCTCTTGGTTTGTTACAAATAAACAACTCCACAATGAACTTGGAATGGCAACCATCCACGAACACATTAAGAAACTAACCACGAACTTTCATCAAAATCTTAATAAATATGCGGGTGCAACCTTTTATGAACTCGGACGGAGAGAGATACACACTAAAAAGAAAACTCCCACGAGACATTTACTTGACTGGAACTAGTAGTGATGAAGACTAAGTGAAAAGTGACTAAGTAACAGTGGTGATAATTAAGCAAACAAGTGATATGTTCAACTAGGTGCTCTTTAACGTTCTGCTAATCTGTTATATTACAATATTTAAGATCTTTACCATGTATAACAATTAATTGTTGAGCTGGTAAAATCTCTAATTAAAAACAAAAAAAGCTGTTATGTATAAAACTCTCATTCATACCTGCTCAGATATGCAATAGGGACATCTGCACAATATTACTGCAATGGACATATTTAAACTAATTTAAAAACTCAACTCTGACTACAATCCCGAGACCATCGGTCTGACATATGGAGTAGATATTCCCTAGACCGCAGTAAAATGCAAAGTCCATCTAACGTAATATAAGTTAGGAAATGTGAATTTTAATCCACACGATTTGCGTCTCATATATGACCCGCCAGTCTGCAGGATAAATGGCACTTCATACACGAATATGAGCCGGTCGGTAGCAAACGTGTTAACTTTAATTTTATCTAGTATAGGTATACACTTTATATGATTTGCATGCTATAGTCCATTGGTCTGGCACTTCCAAACTGTAGTTATGATGTTATCGAATATGTTATGAATATGAAGCATGTCTTAACAGCACGTTTGACATCGTAAAAGATACAACTGTTAAAGGTAAACTTTCAATTTACTGTCTGGAATGCTATTCGACATCACTACTTCATGAATTAAAATCCTCTAATATAAATGCAAACTTTATTAACATATATTTTCTTAATTTAACTGAAGAACTCTTTACGATGGTACTAGAAGGGATATTCAAAAAACTAAAATGTTCAAATAAGAGAGTTAACAGACGAAGAACGGCTCAACCATCTTAGGTTTGCCGCCGACACAGTTACAGACAACATAGAAGATCTAGAGGAAATGTTAGAGCAGGCCTCAAGAAGCACTGGACTCAAAATGAACCTAGATAAGACAAAGATAATGTGCCCACCAGCAACGATAATAACAGAAATAATACAAGAATAGAGAACGTAAAATAATACATCTGGCTAGGACAAACAATTCAAATGGGAACAGAAAACAAAGGCATTGAAGTGGAAAGAAGCAGATGGTTATCTTGGGCTGCGTTTGGTAAGCTGTCACAGCTGAAAAATAAGAAAATACCACAATATATTACAACATATTAACATATGATGCACAGGCATGGATACTCGCAACAAATAACCAAAAAATTAAGGGTTATACAAAGAGCTATGAATAGGGCGATGGTTGGTCTAACCTGAGAGATCAAAAGAGGAATGACTGAATATGACAAAGAACTAAGATCACTGACATTATAAACATAGTCACAGAGCTAAAATGGGATTTTGCGGGTTACGTAGCAAAGATAACTGACAATATATAGAATACCAAAATCATACTATGGAGACCATGGCCGAGAGAAAGACGAAACACTGGTATGATGACATAGAAAGAGTTGCAGGGTTAAGGTGGGTGGAAGCAGCACAAAACCGAAATAATTGAAGAGAGGAGAGCAAAGAGGGAGGCCTCTGCTCAATATTGAGCGCAACAAAGCTGAAAAGAAAGAATAACTGAAGAATAAGCAGAGATAGAGCATGGAAAGTGTATTTACCCAGTGTTCCCTTCACAAACGGGTATTGGGCTAGAACTTGAGCCTGTGATGTTAGAAGCGGTTCCTGTAATATATCAATCAGTTTGTCTCGGATTCTTGATAACGTGTTGTTTGTTTGTTTGTTAATGAACAAGGTCTAGGCATGCAGAGTACCAGGTACCTTAGACATTGACTGCTGTGGTTATATAGTCAAAGTCCTACTTAGAATTTTGCCGAGACTAAGGAGTTTCAACCCTAGCAAGGGCTCCTTTGCATGCTACCCATCGTAGTAATATATGGGACCCACGGCTTTACATCACTTCCGAATGATGGCATTCCGTAGATACTTTCATCTGCATTTTTAAAAAGCTCACCGGAACTTGGGATCGAACTCACGACCTTAGATGAGTAGTCAGAATGCTTAACCACTGAGCTATCGACCCAGGGCGATAAAGTTTTATGTTGTGTTCTAAATACGGCTTAGTGAATTTAAATGGCCTGTAAATTTTGCGTTCCCCGACACTATTTTTTGCAAACCAAGATACGGCAGACAACCGATGCGAGTGGTTTGTTATTTATTTATTTTTTGTTTCTTACCTATTATTCCTGACAAGTTTGTCTGCTTTGACTCTTTGAGAGTTAGTTCCAATGGCATATTTTTACGCTCACTGGATATCTTTGTTCCAGAATGGGTGGATTGTTAAGAACAGTCTGTTGGAGTTGGTTTCAAACCTCGTGTTCCGATTGTTTCTTATCTACCACTTACTACTTACTAGAGCTGTCTCTCTCTTTATTACCAATCTCTTACAATTTACTGCCACATTCACTCGCCATGGCAACGCAAAAACATCTGTGCAAAGGTTTTTTTTGAAGATTATTTGGATAGTTTTCTCTTCTAGTATCAGCCTTTTGCAACCCTCTTTTCTGGAATTCGGAGACGTCGGAGTAGCTTTCCTTAGATTGATTTTAATCTCAAATGTCATTGCAGTATTTTTCGTCGACCTTGGACAGTTTTATTCTGAAAGGAGGAAAATCCATCATGCTCATAGCGGAGTTGCAATGATATGTAGTATTAAAAACCTTTTAGTTACTGCATATAGGTTTATTCTATATAAATTTAATTCTTTATAATTCTCAATATTCTATTTCCACGTTACATGCGTGTGGTAGTGCTCTCCAGTAACTCATAATGCTGTGATTTACAGACCAAATACACAAAGAAATGCACCAAATACATTTAAGTATTCTACTAACGAAGAACTCTTAAATATAAGTTTATACACGTTAAAGATGTACGCTAAGAAGATCGAATGGAGCGATTAATTCAATATCGTGTAAAATACATTAAGGCAAGACAGTCTGTAATAAATGACCAGTAGCCAAAGTAGCCAAAAAATATGTATCTCAACCTTTGACCATGTAACTCTACTTCTTCGACTTGCTATACTTAGGGAAGAAATTATAAGGGAAATTATTTCAGACCTTCCTGTGTTGTTACGTTACTGGTATGGAACTTATTGACTACAACTACAGAATGCTTGTCCATTGAGCTATATAATCACTACATGACACCATACGGATACAGTAACCATAATCAAATTTTGTCTTAACACAGCAAGCCAAGTTTGTAAGTTAGATTTTATTATACAGGGTGTTTAAAAAATTCGTTCTGATATTTTACCCACTTATAGATTTCATCAATACAAACAAAAAGTCCTAATACAAATTGGTCTGGAAACGCTTCGTTTCTGAGATACAGGGTGTTAAAGGTTTTTTTTAATCCGTTTTTTATTTTTATCTAAAAAACGCTTTGAGTGATTTTAATGACATTTGTACAGTTTGTTTATAACTTGATGAGGTATTTTTTGGACCTATTACAATTGATCCAGTAATTCCAGGGGCGACCCGCGGGGCATGTCGATTTGGTTTTTTCGCAAAAAAAAACGCCCATCAGATTTTTTACAATTTTCGTATATTTTTTCGATTAAAGAACTAAAAGTGCAACTCTTTTGTCTCTTGAGTTTTCTTCGTATCTCACTTCGTTTTGAATAAAAAAAATAAAGACTGTATTTTTGTACGTCTCTGAACCTATTAAGACAAAAACTAAAATGCTCCAATATCTCACAAACGACTCAAAAACCCCTTAGTAAATTTTAGTGAAACTTTGAAGGTTTATTGGTGCTATTAAGGTTCATGTTTAGGCGCATTTAGATTTAAATTATTTATTCCAGGGGCAGCCGGGATTTTTTTGAAAGTTGAACACCCCGTATATCGGAAACGAAGCGTTTTTATCAGATCAATGTTTATTGGGACTTTTTTGTTTGTATTGATGAAATCTAGAAGTGGGTAAAATATCCGAACGTATTTTTTAAACACCCTCTATATGGCGGCAAAATCACACTTTGTTTCGACATATTGGTTTGGGGGGAGGGGGGCTACTACTTTATTTATTACAAAGTGCCTACTAATCGGTGTTAATTTTAGTTGCAATTTATTTAAATTTAATAGTTATTAAGGTACCAAGGGCATTATGAGTAAAATAAGAGCCCAAGATTGTTAGTGTACTAACCGAGGGTTTTGGCCCGAGGTGTGTACAACAATCGCGGGCTCTTAGCTCATAATGCCCGTGGTGCCCTCAAGGTTTTATGTCCTACCAATTTTCTTACCTAATTCATATTCATATTCAATTCATATAATTACTATGATATAGTATTTAAGATTGATCTAGTTAGCCGATCTAAGTTAGATTTGTGACATTAGCTGAGCTGTCATTAATTTTCATTGTGACAGTGGTGCATAATAAAAAGTTGTATCCATGGAAACAAATACTGTTAATTTTTCATAATAACCCTAGTGTTCTTATGAAGAAAGTAATTGCCCTGGAGCGTTATTTTGTATCTAAGATACCTTAACATAGAGTCATTAATTTCAATTAATATACTGGTAGGACATAATAGTATATTATACATCAAGGTAGCGAAGCGCAGTATTATAACCTGAGCGCATATTAGATACTGAGCGCGCAGCGCGAAGTATCTAAAGCGCGAAGGTTATAAGACGATTCGCTACCGTGGTGTATATACTATTTTTTGCACTACCAAACAGCTTAATACCTAAATTCCTAACAAATTTCGAAAATATTTTAACTGTCAACCTGACAATACAGCTCTTTAAAACGTCAAAATTAAAATAGTCATATTTGGTAACTTAGCAATTTATTAGTTACCACGGTGAAAATTGTTTATTTTACTTTCTCTCCCTTGGTGGAGAAAATCAACTTCACGACCTAAAAATAAGCCAATAACGATGCGTTCTGAGACTAGTAGTGCAAAAAAAATGTTTTATAGAGAAGTAGCGATGATAAAATTATTCTTGATCGGGTGAGGATTGGAGGAAAAACAATAAGAAAATGGCAGTTGCTTTTCGAAAATAATGCCGCAATATACAGTGTACGAAAGTTGTTTTTTTGTTGTTATTAAAGCCGCAGACGAAACACCTTTTGCCTTTCATGATGTTTTCAAGGTAAAGCCGATTTTTAGTTAATTGTAAAATTATGATGATCCTAATCGCTTAGTTTGTTTACGGTACAAGTAGCATGGCGAGTTGAAACAAATTAGTACATAAACGCAAGTCATCTGATATAATTTCGGATTTTGCACTAGAGTTTTGCAAACACATCTTACTAAAATAGAAAATTTATGAAACAGTGGCGTTGAGAACACGTCGCGACAACATGCAAAAATTAAAGTTCCTGTCACAGGGGCAGACAATCTAAAACATTAGGGAGTTAGAAAAAACATACAAAACCACTAATATAACATTCCCATAACTTCTAAATGTATGTTGGAACATTTCAATTAAAAATTATAGTTGCTTTGAATTCTCGTTTATTGTTAAATTTGTTGAAGATATTTGTTTTTACTTTGTACACAAACATATTATGTAATTTTGACGTAAAATAATGCATATATTCACACTAGTTGCAATTTTAGATTTCATATTGACACTCGTGCTAATATGAAAATTTAGAACAACTTTGTAGTTTTATTTAAGTAAATTTATTTACTATAAAAATTAATGTAACTCAAAATTACACATAATCTTGTACGTATGCAACACGCGTTTTTCACACAAGTGTTGCCTAACTCGCTACCGCTCGTAAGGCAAACTTCACGTCTAGTGTGAAAAGCATTTTAATTTTGCAACTTGATACATAAATAGCTATTTTAGCACTAATTTTGATTAATGTATGTAATTTTCTGGTTGCTAAGTGATCGAAACTCAAGTTTGATAGTACATCCTTATAGTATCCAATAATAAGTTAACTTTGAAGTAGCTCGTTTTCCGTAATACACAGGATGGTAAGAAAAATTTGGGATAAACCTGTGAATTATTTTTTGAGTAGGTGGATATGATTTCATATTGGACACCTTTTAATTCGAAGCAAGTTTTTCGAATGACATTTTTGTGTATTTTGAAAAATAGGATAAGTACTTTAGTTTTGAGCCATTTTCATATTTTCGAACCTCCCCAGTATACAAAGGGAGATATTTAAATTTTAGCAAGTGGAATTTTATAATGCAAAAATTTAGGGACTTTTATCAAGAATTAAAAATTTTCTGATAAATGGATAATGCGTGTCCAAATTTATAGGGGACCTTGTATAATTAAGAATTAAAATTAAAAGTCGTTACAGTTGTTTGTTTAATATACGTTCAACAATTTGCTTGTATTATATGCAATAACAGAGCAAGACCCGGCATGCAT